>BQNB010064674.1:7731-25451 GCA_026074375.1 Tanacetum coccineum | reverse complement strand
TTATGACACAACTTCACCGAGGCACCGTCCTTGATATTCGCGTTACGTCCCATCCAGCCATCAACAGCAACTATTATTTTCACAAATGTTGAATTTTTGTACATCGAATATATATCTCGTTTTTGCTCTAACTTTTTTGTTATTAAGAGTTAGAAGCTCTACTTTATATCGAAACGATCGTCTCAAAGAGCTTTATCATATTCCAAAGGCTAATTTCAGATTTACCAATTTCTCTACTCTCGTTTTACGTGCTAAACTTTCTGCTCATATTTTTATGTTGCAAAACACTTTAAAAATCAATTTTTAAGCTTTTCAATCAACCAGTACATGTTTATAATGACATATACTTATATTCTAAACCACTCAATCAATCAACAACATTGTTTAATCTATTCTCGCAAGTTTTCCCCTGATTCATCACATGCATCCAAATCAAATCAAATCAAACGAATGAAAAAAAATCGAAATAAGTATAAAAGAGCCCTTACAATGTTATATGAAGCAAGGTCGGAAAATAAAAGAGTTCGTCTCGTCCCTCTTGTTCCTAGCCGCGGCTCACCCCACTCGAACCAAACCGAATCGAAACTCGAACCAACCCACATAATAATCAATCAACGAAGTAAATAAATCCACACCCCTTTTTGTGTCTTTTGTTTGGTTCGAACCACCAACCATACCCGAAACCCTCTTTATTTCCAAAATATTCAACTTCAAACCGAACCTTGTTGCATGTTAATTTTTCTTCCATGGATGAGTAAAGTATCATCATCCAAATAATATTTGGTGAGTAAAAAAAAAATCAAACACCAAAGTATTTGTTTGTTGGTTCGTTCGAACCAAAAAAAAAAAAAGAGGAGACAAGAACACAATGGTTCAACTTGATCTTTGGTTAATCTAAGCTATTTTTGGGATGAAGTTTAAATAGATTCCAAATATCAAAAATTGAAAATAATTTGTGTGTAGTTGTTGTTGTATTCGGCAGCCACCAAGAGGAAGAAAGAAAGATTTGAAAATTTTATTGTGTGTGTATGATAGAGTAAAGTCTTGGTATTCATCATTACATGATTTAGGAAATAACAAAGAAATTGAAATGTTGAGTGTGTGGTGAGACATAGGCTGCCGCCTATGGTGGTCTTTGCATGCATTCTTGTTATAATTTTTTTTTCTTTTCCTTTTATTTACTTGTAAATACCTAGTGTCAATGTTTAATTAGAATGTATCTTGTACATGTTTTAAGTAAAACGCGAGTTTGGCCAAATACAAAGAATAAAGACGACACGGTTCATAAAATAATATTTTATAATCATAAAATAATAACAAGGTGCGTCGTAAATTTTACGAGGTTCAAAACGATTAACACACTCGCGATCGAACGTTGACTCGTGAAACGTCAATTAAAAAAAATAGTCAAATCTTTTTCCAAATTTTTCATAATAAAATATAAAAATACTTATTAATGACAAATAAAATTTTTAAATGTCGACACTTGCTCTCGGAAACTCGTAAAATAATTATAATGACGTCGAACTCGCGATCGTCATACGCGTCGTGAAACTCGGGTTGTTACAAGGTGATTCTCTTTGCTTTACCCATTTCACAAGATGAACATAGTTTATTCTTTACATACTTCAACTTTGGTAGACCTTTCACAATGTCATTTTTAGAGAGCAAGTTTATGGTGTCGAAGTTAAGATGAGAAAGATGACAATGCCATAACCATGCTTGAGTTGGTGAAACTTTTGCTGTGAAATAGATTGGAGTTGGTGAAGATGATTCTTAAAGAGTTATTGTATAGAGATCAGATCTACGATTACCCGTAAGTAGGTCGTTTCCCTAAAGATCTCTAAAAGGCATGTAGATTTTCTGAATGCAACTTCCAAATCCGCATCACAGAATTGACCAACGGAGAATAGATTATGATTGAGGCCTTAGACGTAATAAACCCTTTTGATCGTGACATTCCCTTGAATCAAATCTTCGTATCCAAAAATAGGTGCAAATTGATCATTTTTTAACCGAACCGTACCCAGGTATTTTTCAATGAAATTACACAGCAACTTGAGGTTTCCCGTTATGTGCTTTGTGTAACGATTCTGAGTTAGTACCAGACCTAGATTTGATATCTAAAGATAAACTATCACTTGCTAGCGCATTGTCATTTTATATCCTAAAGGACATTGTTTCTCTATCCACCAAGTCCATGCCTTACTACTTTTCCGATATAGCATCCTAATGTAACTCTAAGATTTCTAGATAGTGGTTTATGAGGCAACTATTTTCTTATAAGGTGTTGTAAAAAATTAGTTCGCTTATCTTGTGGGTCTCCTAGTGCTAACTAGCACTGCATTAGGCTTCTTAGTTCTAACATTCACGTCATTTATAAACTTAGAAACACAAGCATCATGATTTGAATTAGACACACATTTATCACAAGTAACACAAAAAATTGTAGCATTCAAAGTCTTAACATTCAAATTGTCATCACATGTAGTTACAAACTTTGTTTTATTTGAAAATCTAGAAATCTTGTGGTGGTCTTCTACTTTCTTCTTATTATTCATCGCTTGACTATTGTCTGGCACGCTATTAAGCAAATAGATCTTGATTGATAGATTAGTGTGTGTGATTTAAAGTGTATTTAGTGTGTGTCTTTCTAAAGAGAGAAAATTTTAACTTGCCTTTTGATTAATTAAAGTTGTTACAACTAACCATGGCATAAATACATTCCCTATTTATAGCCATCTTGGTTAGTAAACTTTCATAACTTAACACAAATAGTCCCTCTACTTTTACAATAGTGCTAAGTAGATTATTTTCTTATTTCTAACATTCTCTCCTTAAATGATCTACTTAAAACTATCCTTATTGTTTTTTATGACGAGTTCTTCCTTATGCTTGAACAATTTATTCTGAAGTAGACCATCATTTTCTTTTCCTTTAAATCTTGAAAACGCTAAGAATTCTTTATGAAAGATGAGGACGACCTTGTAGCATATCTCTCCCTATATAAATTTCTCCCCTATATGATAGGATAGATTTTGATATCTTTAAAGGTAACAACTCTACTTTCAAACTCAAAATTAGCATTCTCAAAAGCTAACTTGAACTTCTTTTGCAACTTGATTCTTTAAATGCTTATATGAAATCTTTATCTTTGAACTTGATCTCGAATGTAGATTTCAATCACATAATGTTATTGACGAAAGATCTTGAACATGATGATATTGATTGAGTAATTCTTTGTAGAAGACTTGAATACTTGACTTTATCCTTGAATCTTCATATTCTTTTAGCTCCCCCTCAATCACATATCCATCTCTTGAAGTAATAAACTTTAATTGTTTGAAGACAATGTTGATATTCTTGAGAAGTAATATCATGCAAATGTTGAACCGACTATCTTGATCGATCTTAGAAGTTAATGAAACACTACAGCTTATTCAAAACACTTGATGAAGTAACCTCAATCTCGAATATAAATCTTATCTTCTTAATCAAACAACTTTTATCACAATGATTTTCTTAATCTTCAATTTCTTTTGCCTATTATCTTGATTTGTCCTATATTTTCTTGCTTATATCTTCTCCCCTTTATATACTTGAATGTATCTTTTAATGTCTCACAAATTCAATGCTTATATCTTATCCCCTTCTTATATATGGAAAATACTAAGCTTATATCTTCTCACCAAGTATACTTATATATTTTCACCTCCTCATATTTGGCAAATATTAAGCTTATATCTTCTCCCCCTCATGATGATTATGATCCATCGTAAACATCATGACCATATAAGCTCCAAAATAAGTTCCAGGTGAAACCTATTCTTTGAAGTCCATGAAATTGAAGTTGAAATGATAATTTTTCTCTTAAAAATAAAACAATCTCCCTTTATCATCAAACATACTCCCCCAATATAACCCATAAGCTCCCTCAAACCAACAAACTTGATTGCTATCATTCCTGTGAAGGTTGAAAGGTAAATTTTGTTGTTATAAGATTCGTTAAAGATGTCATGCTTGTGAAAGGTAGAGATGTTGTTGTTTTATGTTGTAGAAGATGAATGAAAATTATCAGAGTTAGAACGACCTTCCACATTAACCATAAAGTCCATGTATCACATGATCATGCTTTGAAAATTCCCGATGAATGTTATTTTGAAAAATATAACCAAATCAATATCTCGGTGATAAGGATGCGGAAATATGACCATAAAATCCAAAGAAGCATTGATCTCGTGAACTTAGTGTAAAAATAACTTTTCAATGTTAAATCGAAGAAATGTCATTTTGTGTTTTTGAAAACGAATTTCGAAGAAACCCATAACACCTAGATCACATAGATTACTAGATAACACTTATTTGAATCATTAAGCGATCATTTTCAACTAGTGACATAAGTTCAGCGTTGGCATGACGTTAGCACTGATAGGATTTCCATTCAATCATTGTGAATACAATTTAATAGTATCACTCCAGAATGTTCCAACACTGTCACAAAGACATGCAATGTCACAAAGACATATAATCATTGTACCGTTTTGTATTATTGATGTTTAATACAAAAGTACTTTTGTGTCCTAAATACATTTCATTGAATATCAATTTGGCTCTAGACTCTTGTGCACTTTTAGTAATCAAGGACTGGAGCAGAATGTCCTTTAGTCAATACCAATATTCTCATAATTAGAAGTCGAAAGATTTATGCATGAAATCTCCATGAGAATAAAATATATACTTTTTGAGAAGTACTTGAGTGGCTAGGAGGGGTTGTGTATTTGCATCACTGGGTCTATGATTTCTACTTCAATACCAAAAATTAACGAATGAAATCCGATAGTATATGAGTTGACCTAGTTTCTATCCTAGTGTAAGACAAACACCCTTTATCTTTTCTTATAAGCCTCTCACTATTCAACTTCGAACTTTGTCTTTTGCTTATCATTCAATTCTTCTTCATCATAATCTTGACACTTTTGACAACTTTATCATTTTCGTTCATTCTTTTTCATTTAAAGCTTTATCACTTAAGTTCGTCTAGCTTTTAAAATATTTTGATTTGCGCTACAAATTCCATCACCTATACCTAACTTTCCTAAATTGGAAGGAACACTCCAGGGTAGATCAATTCCGGTTGCGGAAGATCATAGGAGTATTTGATAGTAACTAAATCATACCGTGCAACTCAATCAACGTATGCCAAGATAATTCCTTTAGAATAAATTTATGTGAAAACCATGATGAAAATCTGATGTCTTTTCATGAGATTTCGATAAGATCAAGAGAATTTAGAACAAGCACTCTGTCTGTTTTCGTATGCGATGGCATTTCTTTTCTTGCATACTTTTCTCTTTTTCTTTTCGTGTGTTGTTTTTGCTTTTGAAGCACATGACATATACTTTCATTTTTCCATGTATACGATTTCTCAATTCTCTCTTTCTATTTTTTTCTTACAAATCTCTCTTACTATTTTTCATTATTTCTCACTAACAACATTTGAAGAAGAAAATTTTGATCTTTGATAAGTTTCAATCATTGTAAAGACACTCCCATTTATGAGGGAGATCCTTTTTTTGCACTTTTAAGTCCTCTTATTTCTTTAGACACTGTTTACTTTTAAGCACTTTCACTTAAAACAAAGATTACATCGATTATCTCCTTTAAGTACCATATTTTAAAATTCAAATTGATTGTAACTCATCAACTTAAGATCATTGACTTTTTAAACAACTTAATTTTATCTTTTAAGTACCACATAAAGATTTTGAAAAATATTTGTCAATGACTCAAGTCAAAGAAGACTTTTCTTCTTTTATCAAAGGTAAATGATCTGAAGCAAACATTTGCTTTCCTTTAAAGCACGGGTTGTGCACGGAGATGTACACAAGCCAACAAATGAAGTTCGGATCAATACCCATTATAACTTAAATGTAGCCCTGGTGTTGACCTAAAGTAGCCAACAGCCAACAAATGAAGTTCGAGTGTTAACTTGAATTAGATAACAGCCATAAAAATGAAGCTCGGGTTTCATACTGAATATGTATGAAAGCCATTATAAAAACCTAAAAATCTTTTTGTATTTTCTACAAAATATTGAATAAAAGAAAATCTTTTTGTCTCTTTGAATTTTTTTGTATAAAAGAAAATCTTTTTGTCTTTTCGAAATTTTGTTTAAAAGAAAATCTTTTTGTATTTTCTAAATTTTTTATAAAAGAAAATCTTTTTGTATTTTCTATCAAATCAAACAACAACTTTTGGTACCCAATTAAGCACGTTGCTAACGGGTTTACCAAATTTTGAATACCATATGTAAGTTCTGTCGATTTGATGCATAGAAGTTGAATTCCAAGGAGAACTGAAACACGGTGTTTCAATTGGTAATAGCTTTCTTGGAACCAACGGAGACTTAAAACTCTCTTCATTTGTCCATTTTGACTTATAAAACCTCGATGTTTCATTAAGAGTTTTGAAACATTTGAAAGGTGCCGACACCATTTTGAAACTCGGTATTTCATTCGATGTTTTAACCCTTGAGGAAGACGAATATTTTCATTTATTGTTGAAACTCGATGTTTCATTTTGAAAAATTTCTTTTCGAAATGAATGGAAACCTTACATCTTTCGCCTTTTTCAAAACTAAATCATCTCTTTTACGCATTGAAAACATTTCATCCCTAGAATACTTAAACCGTTTGGAAATGTTTTCCGTTCTTTTTCACACTTGTTTTGAACTATCATTTTTCTCATAATTTTGAGAAGCATATTTTTCGGATGAATGTTGTTTCTTCAAATACTTCTTATCTTTTTGCAAAAAATAAGTATTAAATTGAGAAAGCTTCTTCGAATCGGTTTTGAAGATTTACCCGTGTAAATCTTTTCCGAAACATTCACTTTTAGAATTGATTTTGTGAAAACTTGAGAATCAACCTTTTTCTGTTTTATTGAATCAAACAATCTATTGAAATGCATTTTCAAATCATTGTTCTCTTTTTTATGTTTTTTACAAGAATTTTCATATTTCTCTATCAACACATTATATGATGTTCTCAAATCATTGTTTTCCTTTTGCAACGAAGTGTAATTTTGAGATGCTAACTACGATTTTAATAAAGCATTTTGTTTTCCAAAATTTTTAAAATACGTCTCAAATTTATCATTTTTTTTAATATCTGTTTTGACATCATCAAAATCTTTAACTCGTTGTGCTAAAACCTTTTTTCCAACTTTGAAATCTTAGTCTCAAACACCTTTTTCTTTTCATCAAAACATTTCACTTTATCCCCCATTTCCTTTACAAGTTCTAAATTTTTGGTCTCAAACGTTGAACATGTAATGGAAATCTTTGAAACGTTTGATTCATATTCTTTCTCGATCGTTTCAACCATTTTCTCAAGAGAATTATCATGTTTTAAAAACTTAAACTTTGTTTCAAGTCTTTGATTCAAAACATCATTTGAAGCCAACAAATCATTATACTCTTTTTACACCGAAGAAGACATTTTTTCCAAAAATTCATTTTTAGCCAAAAATATTCGTTTGTCTTCTTCAAAAAGAATGATTTGTTGTTTCAACTTATGTTCTAAAATCTAAAGTTTCTCCACAAGTTCCGAAACTTGAGATTTTATTTGATCAATCTTTTCTAACAACTCAGATTCTTTTTATTTTAAAACTTTATTTTCAGTTTGCAAACTTTTTATTTCAACTTGTAATCGCTCAATTTCCTTTAAAGAAAAATATTTTTCATCTGAAAATCGTACAACCAATTAAGCAGTTTCTTTTAATTGTGTTTGCAAACTCAAAATAAATCATTTTATGAGTTATCTTGTGTGTCATAACAGAGATCTGAATCGAATTTTGATTTTACCTCATGAAATGTCTCAGATTGTTCTTCCAACAATTGTATTTTCTCACACTGATCAGAAATCACTTAATCTTTTTGTCTCAAAGTGACTTCTACAATCTCAAGCGCCTTAGTAAGCTCTTTAATCAATAACTTAAAATCATCATTCTCACTTTGAAGTTCCTAAACTTGCGCTTGAAGTTTTTGACACATTGTACAATCAACAATCTTTGATTTCGGATGCTCATTTTCACTTTGAATTGTTTTAAGTTGCACTTCAAGTTGTTGAACTCTTACAAGCTCACCATCAAGGTTAGCTATCACACAGTCGAGATAGGAATTCACTGTTCTATCAAAATGTCTTTGCTCGATTAAACTCATTTTATCTTTTGAAAATACCGTTATACAACAAATAACCCGATAAACGCGCTTAATTAATCACCACAAACTAATATCCCTCAAACAAAAACGACTTAATTCTCAATTAAAAACCTTAGACCAAAAATAACCCCAAAAATTCAATCTAAAATACCAATCAATCTCGAATTATCGACCCGCAATTAAAATCGTAATCAAAATTTATCCAAATTATCTTGCAAAAATTCAGCCCACACTAATTAACCATAACTAAATTCAGTCGTTGTAAAATGATAAGGCCAAATTTTTAATTGTTTAAGACACACAAATTTGTCACACTTTGATACAACACAATGATTGATTACCAAAATTGACACGACATACAAATTATCCAATCTATACAAAAGGTGGGCGCCCCACCCATGGCACTGGGTCAACCCACTCCGAGTCTAGTCGGTTTTATACCCTAGTGGTTATCCAACCCGTCCCCTATTTGTGTCGTTTTTTTGTTTCTTCAACCCGATATCCACTCTGGTTAAACCTATTTTGCCCAGCCCGACTCTTTCTTAGATAATCCACCCGCTGCTCATTAATTTTCCACTAATAATGGAGTTGTCCTGCATGATTGCCAACTGTAATCCACAATTAATGATGACTAGGGACTTGTACACATTCACCGTGGCTGATTTTGATGGTTTTTTCAATCGCCGAATTTTCAATCGCCAATTTGTAAGTGTTCTCTCCCTTTCCCCTTCCCTTGCTCTTATTGAATCCTTATAATTGGTCTATGGTTTATGGTATTTGTGGTGTTGTAACTTTAGTATTTGCAGTTTTTTCAAGGTGCGTTTTGTCCTTAATCAATTTTGTAAGTTTATATGATTTATAAATTAGGGTTTCTTAATCTTATTTCTTTTGGTTTTTATGTTTTTAACCAATTTATTTTTAACTTTTCAGGGATTTTTTGGTTGAAGGGGTTTTAAATTAACCCAATTAAAATTCTTGGTGTTTGTCAATGATAACAAGGTATAATATTTTTTATTTTTATATAAAGGTCTTGGTGTTTTTCTTATATAAAGGTTGTTTCTAAACATGAAAAAAGGTAATCGTTTGGTTAAAGTTTGGTTGTGAGATTAAAGTTTAAGTTTTTATGGTTATGGTTGCTTTTTATATTTTTGATAGTAATTATGAACGTGTTGTTTTGAAGTAGTTGATGTCGCGAAACCAAGTGATAACCCAAAAGATACATGAGATGAAGAAAAAAGAAAAGGGGTACATCAACTTGCAGAAAATGCTGAGTTGAGGGCACTATTACTATTAATGCAGGTAAGTTCATAAATATTTTGTAGTTGCAGTGCACTTTTTGTTAGATACACAAAGTTCTCAAAATATCTACTCATTTAATATCACATTGTTTTCTTTCTTTATTTCCTTTAAAGTAGCTTCCAAGTTTAGCAATACAAAAGCTAAAGTAAACTGATGTTCTCTGTTTTCAGTGTGTTATGTCTTGATGTATTCTTTAATTGTTAGATGCCCATATCTAGAAAAAGTCGACTTCTAAAGAAAATTTAAGAAATTTACAAAACGACACTCACATAGGATTAGTTCAAATATATTGTCTTTTACTGCTAATCCGTGTTGCTGACCTATAACTGCCTGATGCTTATGACAATTTTACAGACCACAATTATGAGCAAATTGAGCCTGCTACATATAACAATGCCCAGCTTCTTTATGTTTTGGCTATGCTTCATGGCAGTCATGATGGCTATAATCAAATACTTCCTGGTATACTTAAATTTTTGATGTGTTCAATTCTTTTGTTGTGGTCTCTTTTTCTTAACCATTTTATAATCATATGTAGTACAAGTTCATGTCGATATTCCTATTGTTGCTGAAACCAAGCCCATAGATGTTCAAGTGTACGAGAATACCTATATACCTTCCACTAATGTACGTTTACTTCTTATGAGTTTTGATTGGCCTTATGATCCAAATACGGTTAAACAAATAAACAAATGAATGTGTTAGTTAAGAAGAAATAAACTAAAACCTAAATCATATCATGTGATTAGTTCTACTAGATATCTTCCTGTTGGTGTATACTATAGGAGGGAAAATGAGATTGCTCTGTGACTTGATAGAAAAATAACAAAATTAAAGGCAAATGTGCATTAATGAATCAAGTAGTTATTCTATAGTTTACAAATGTAGATGAATATTGAAGTATTGAACAATACCTTATGGATGAATATTCAATCATCTCAGATAATTTTGATATGCATTGTCTTAAAGATATGCCTAGAAAATGTATACATATAAACTATTACAAGGATGACATATACAATAGAGTCGAACAAATTATGAGTTTAGCTGTCATATGACAAATTTTCATGATAAGGAAAGCAAGGAGCGCATACCAGCATGTGAAGGTTATATAGTTGTGTCAATTGTGAAATTTTAAACCCATATTAACATAAAAAATGTAAGTAAATGCCAAAACTTTTAGGAAACTTACTTATAGAAAAACATCCTTCAATCATGCATTTTTATGTTTTCTAAACTATTAACTACAGAAGCATGTTGTTAGAATCGGACCTTCATAATGCAAAGTATATGTAGTACTGCAAGCGATGCCAACCGTCCATCCTATGTTCTACGAACCTCAACACTAGCAGCAAACATGTAGATTGTGTAGCTTATTATCTATTGGTCCCTTGGAATCTGATATAAGATTTATCAAGTTAAAATAATCAGATTCCATGGAAACAAAGTGAGTTTTAAACAGATATATATGAAGAATATAAAGAACAAGTTTAAAACATACAGAAGTACTTTTCAACATATAGGTTCTTATTAGAGATCAAATAAAAATCTATAAACACCATTGTTGCGAGATAGCAAAAGGTGGTTGAATACAAAAGGGGTTGTATATCGTCCTTTTAAATTTTTCTCGAAAACCAAAGTTAATAAAAAAGAAAAAACAAACTATTCGATAAAACTAGAACTGAAGCTTCAGGTCAGCATTACCTACATCAGTTTGTTTGAGAGATAAATGAACTCTTCAATGTGTATCACATTAATTGGAAGAGATAACATTTACTCTGGGAATCCCTTTCCTTTTATAGGCAAAGGGATTAGGGTTTACAAGTTAACCTAATACACATGTCAAGCATTAAATGGGTGGTTGAGCTACCATTTAATGTACACATGCTTTATAGTACCAGGTACAGTCCTTTAAGGAAAGTTGATGTACTTCTATACCAACTTTAGAAGTAACATTTCCCAAGGAGATTGCTTTATTCCTTTTGACATAAAGCAATCTTTTTCCCGCCTTGTAAACCTTCTAGAAGTGAAACAACACGTTTCAACTTCTGTTAAGGAGATAGACAACGTTCAGCTTGGAATTGTCAACCAAGCTGAACTAAAGCTCTTACCAAAAGCCTTCTTCAGTTTCTGTACCGCTGCATAAATTAAAGAGAAGGTACTTCCCAATCTTGTAAGGACCTGAAGAGCTGACGCTAAAGAACCTTCAGCGACTCAAGCTGAAAGACTTCAGCTTGAGTAACACTTAGGGGATTTTATGTTTAAATCTACTAAAAGACTGAAGGTCTCAGGAACTGAACCCAATAATCTCCCCCTATTTGAATATACAGATAGCCTAAGTTAAAATCAGTTGTAAGTGAGAAAAACAACTTCTTCTTACACAACTGATATAAATTAAACAACATAAACTGATAACCATTCATTCCAACTTTTATTACATTGCTTTTACAAAAGATAAAGTTATTACAAACTGTTTTCATTCTACTGTCTTAGCTGCCCAATGAACCTCTTCTTCATGCTGAACTTGATGACTTGTGTTTCTTTGTTGACTTGGAATGGTCTTTTAAGTCAATGGTTCTTTTTCTTTTCTTGTTTGCTAACTCATTTAGCTCATTCAGAGGATCTTGTTCTTTGAGAGGTTTGTTAAAGTCAATCTTTAGTTCTCTTTTAGTTTGATCAAGGTATTCCATTCTTGTCTTTATCAATCCATAGATGGTTTTCCATCCCTTTTCTTTTCTATCAGGACAAGCTTGTACAACCTCTCTCCATTCAGCCAGATGTAAGTCACTGACTTTAAAATTTGCAATGACTTCAATTGTCCCATCTTCCCTATATACTTTTAGTGAGATAGGGCCTTTTTGTGTGATAACATCACAGTTTATGATCTTTGAGCTTTTTCTTCTTTTCAGCATCTTGTCACAATATTTATCAAAGAGTAACTTCTTGTTGTGGTATTGTTCCACCACATCAATGCCCAAAAGATCAACTAGTTCATTTTGCAGGTTTGTTTCAGCATCCTTGGTGGTGTTCTTCTCCCCCTCAGCAGGTGAAGCAGTTGCTTGGCCTGCTGAAGGAACATCCTTGGTCGTAGCTCCTGATGCATTTTCCACCACAGTGGCAAACCTGTTCAAGGTTTCAGTAACCTTGTTTAATAGACTTGGAAGGGAATCTAAAGTCTTGAGCTGTTTCTGAACTAAAGAAACTTGACTTGGTAAAGGTTGAAACTACGCTGGAAGTTCCCATTGAATATTCTTCAATTCAGCAACCTGGGATTAAAGACTGAAGATAGTAGAAGTGAAAGTCTCCAGTTTTGTTGGAATTTCTTTTAAGTCCCCAGGTAGCTATATTTCCATGTCTTGAACATGCTTCTTTAGCTCTTTAATATCTATAGATAATTCATTGAATTTTGAGGGGAGCTATCTCAGTTCAGTTGGTAAGCAACTAGCAAAGTCATGTAAAGCTAAGAACTTTGAGAATTCAGTTTTAAAGAAGTTACCAGAAGATCAGTAAGCTGGTTGATGTCTGAATATGAGGGCCTAGCCTTCAGTAAGGCAACTTTAGCTTTAGCTTTTGCCATTTGTTGTTCCAGCTCATCCTTCTAGGACTGAATTAATTAAACCTGAGCCTTTAACTCTTAAATTTGAGCAAATTTTGGAGATGGAGGATGAGGGATTGAAGTGTCTTCAGGTACATCATGAGAAGAAGCATGAGTGTCTTTATCTTTGGCAATTTCCTCTTCCTCTTCACTCTCATCTGAAACAATGATTGGTTCATCTTGTGGGGAGTCAGGAGTGAAGAAGGCAAATATTATGTCTTTTAAGAGATCTGATAGATCTTCTACCTTTATTTTCTTTGAAATTTCATCAGATCTGGACTCCTCATTGGTACCTAAGTCAGTATGGGCAGTTTTCTACCCATCTTCAGCAGATTTGGTTCGATCTACAAGAACACTTAGATTAGTCCCTGCAAATATGTAATCACGTGAATAGTATTGGGTTCCTTCATCTAGACCCTGTTGTGAAGGTATGGAATCATTAGGAGCAAATATTTCAAGATCAGCTTCAGCTGTGGAATCTGCTGAAGCATCATGTCCTGATGTAGACTCAGAGTATAAATGAAAAAAGCTGAATAAAATAGGTTCAATAAGAACTAAATGCAGACATACCACTAATAGAGCATAGGGTGGTCTCCTATATTCACTCTTTGGTGGCCCCATAAAGATTTGGGCCACCAGCTCTTGTTGTGGCCCGTCTTTTGCATTTCACCAACCACTGGTGTGGGAGGTGAAGGATGGCTTAGGCTTTTGTCCTTGGTCAAAATGGACTGAGTTTCTTTTTCTAATTGGCCAGTTTTGGATTTAGATGCCTCAGTCTTGGACTCAGATGTGTGTTTTGAAGATTGTTTTCTTCTGAGTCCACTTTTAGCTCTAGGCTTTTTGCCTTTGGGGAACCTCCTCAGTTTGTGAGGAAGGTTTAGGAGCTTTGGAGTCTACGGGCACATCTAAATTGCAGATTGCCTTCATGTGGTCAGTGAAGGGAGGTCCTTCAGTTTGGTTTGGCTTTAATGCCCAGTTGTGAACACTGAAGACCTGAGTGAGGTTTATGGTGAGCTCTTCATTATCATATTTAGGCATCATGTATTCAAGTATAAGGGATATAAACCTAGGATAGGGAACAACCTTTTCCGTAGTTTTCTTGCTCAGTTTGTGAATTTTATCCTCCTATATTAGCCTAGCATAATCTACCTTTACCCCCATTAGCCAAACAATACAGGATGGTGGCATCCTTGTTGGATATTTGGTCCAGGCCACCTATTTTCTCACCTAAACACTGGATGACTTGACCCATCAGTAGCCTCTACCTAGGAGGAAGACAACTCTTTTTGAGAGTTCCCTTTGCCCCAATCTCCCTACTATAACCTTTTGTTGCAAACCATAGTCTTACTATTATTATGGAGGGTGGGAAAACATACATATTTGAGTGAGGTAGGTATGAGCCCTAAGAGCATTCCTAAAGGTGCTGATACCTATGTCTCCTCTAATTTCCCTTGTAGGAGTTGATACCCAAATCTTAGAGTCATCTAAGGTCTTTGTAGTATACCAAAATCCACTTAGGTATTCTTTGTATTGATTGTTCCCTGAAAAATGCTCCAATAGGAAGCATTTGAAATGATGTATGACACTCTACAAAAAGGTATAATGAGTTTTTGGTGCGATGGAAATAGAAGTGCAACTCAATTGTTGGTGGTTGCAGGCCAAATCTCTTCAAAGGTGAACTCAATTTGATCTGCAGGTAAGAAAGGGTTTGGGCTTTTGGGTTTGTCAAGAGTGACAGGGTCTTCTTTGGGAGTGATTTCAGGTGAAGAGGGATTGTGTGAGGATGATTCAGCCATTAAGGTTTTAAAGATTTGATCTAGTTTGAGGTGTGTGTTTTGTTTTTTCTTGATGAATTTGTGAGAGTGAGGTGTTAAAAGGTTTGTTGTGATTTATATGATTGATGAAATTACAATTTTTTTGTTTGGAAATTGTAATTATCATTTAAGGTTATAAAGTTATAGGAATGTTTAGGGTTTGTTTTCAACATGTGTGCTAAACTTTGTATTTAATGAAAGTCAGCAAATCATGCATCTGACTCCTAGAACAGTGAACAATCGTCTATTCAACTGAAAAAATAGATGAGAGAAAGATGATGAGGTCATTCTAACCTTTGGATATCCTCTATTAATATATTTTAATTAAACAGCTTCTTTGAAAAGGAAATTATTTTGATAAAATAATATTATTTTTGAAAATCACATTTGTTTTAAAACTTTCCTTGAGATTGATGTTTGAAAAAAAACTGGACTAGGTTCAGGTTTGGTGTTAAGTTATGCTGAACAGATTATTGTAATCTTCATCATCATCAATCTTCCAGCGAAGGCGACAAAACCCTAAATGCTCATGCAAATCCATGAATGAGACATATGTGATTGCTTAGTTATTTCACTCGAGAGATAGCTGAAGAGTTAGATAAAACCATTTTATAAACTGAACTGAAGGAAATAAACCACACATGCTTATGAAAATCCATGAATGAGACATATGTGATTGCTTAATTAATTCACTTAAGCAAGCTAAAGGTTATATGAAAAAATTGAACTGACATTTAACATATGAAAATTTGTTCAATTTTGGATGAAAGAGTTGAAGCTTCAGTTTTCTTCAGTCAGTACTGAAGCTTCAGGTTTTGAATCAAAGTTCAGCATACCTAGTTCAACAATCAATCTTTTGAAAGTTGGCTCATCCAGAGGCTTGGTAAAGATAACACAAGTTAGATATTGAGATGGGAATAAATGTAATCCATGTCCCCCTTTTAGAATATGAACCTCTGAAAAATAATAATCTAATATCTGAGATCAATATGCTTGTTCTTGAGTGTACAACTGGATTGTTTGAGATGCAATAGCACTTCTGTTATCAACAAAAATGGGTACCTTTCATAAATGATATCATATTTCATGGAGTTTGACAATTCATCCAAATTGCTAGCACAACATCCAGCGGCAACTACATTTTTAGCTTTAGCTGAGGACATAGCTACAGATTGCTGCTTTTTATCACTCCAGCACACTAGCTTGCCTCCTAGCAACTGACAAGCACCCGAGGTGCTTTTCTTTCCCAAGTTGCCGCCCAGCATAGTCCAGAGTCTGAGTATCCTTTTGAGGTCCAAACCTGAAACATTTTTTGGATACCATAGACCAAGACCTGGGAGTACACATTTTTAGTACTTGAAAATTCTCTTAACAACAATAAGTGGATCCTAGGAATTGACTTGATATCTGTGCACAAAGACAAGTTGATAATTGAATGTCAGCTTGCAGTTAGATACATTAGTGATCCAATCATACCTCTCACGTCTCATTTACAGCTTTGCTACTGAGATCAAGTCTAAGCTGTTAGGGTTACCATTGGAGTTTTCATTGATGAACCATTTATGTCATATTTTTTCAACAGATCCTTGACATATTTTTCTTGGTTGATTGAAATGCCTCTTTTCAGATTGTTTTAATTTCTGAAATCCCTAAGAAATAAGGTGAGGGACACCCATTCATGCCATTTCAGTATCTTTATTTATCAGTTTAGCAAACTGTTTGCATAATTTTGTGCTGGTGGACCCAAAGATAATGTCATCAACATAGATTTGAACCAGAATCACATCAGTTTGAATTTTGTAGACAAAAAAAGGGTTGTCTATCTTACCTCTTACAAACTTGTGTTTGGTGAGAAAGGTTGAGAGAGTTTCATACCATGCTCTTGGAGCTTGTTTAAGTCAGTAAAGGGCATTGTCCAATTTGCATACATGGTTTAGGAGCTCATTGCCCTCAAAACCTGGAGATTGTTTGACATAAACTTCTTCTTTTAGTTTACCATTAAGGAATGCACTTTTGACATCCATTTGATAAACTATAAAGTTCATGTAGGTGACAAAGGCAAGAAAGATCATGATTGCTTCAAGTCTTGCAACAGGAGCAAAGGTTTCATCATAGTTTATGCCTTCTTGCTAATTGTAGCCTTGAGCTACAAGTCTTGCTTTATTTTTGATGACAATTCCAATTTCATCTCTTTTGTTCTTGAATACCTATTTTAAGCCAATTATGGTTTTACCATAAGGTGCATGAACTAATGTCCAGACTTTGTTTTTGGCAAATTGGTTTAGTTCATCTTGCATGGCATCAACCCATCCTGGATGGTGTAGTGCTTCAGAGGCCTTTTTAGGTTCTTCTTTAGAGAGAAAATCTACAAAGAGACATTCATGAGCTGAAGCTGCACCAAGTTCTTTGGCCATGGCTCTAGTGAGCATCCCAGCCCCTGGATTACCAATGATATTGACCAGCTCAATGTGTTTGTCCTGAGACCATCTGTCTTAAGGAGCTAGAGTAACCACTGATGGAATGGGTAAGGATGGATTTGGGATTGGAATTGTATCTTGTACTAAAGTATCCTTTACTCTCGGAGAGGATGAGTGTTCAGGGATCTGATTGTCTTTAGTGTTTGGGAGATTATCAATGATTATTTCATCATTGGTGTGACTGGAATGTTCAGAATGATCATCACTTAAGATTTCATCATTTTAAACAGATTGATCATTTTGATCATTGTGATCATTTTGATCAGTTTGACCATTTTGGTCAGATGAAACTTCAGTTTCAAGAACAACTGGTT
>BQNB010064673.1:18611-35230 GCA_026074375.1 Tanacetum coccineum | reverse complement strand
TCCTAAAAATATATTTTCCAATTTAACTCAGAAGATATGAATTTATAAATTACCTATGTTAGAAATACTAAGGCCGAACACCTCACGAAAAAGGGATCAAAATCACTCAACTCTCAATAGTCTATTAGATTGCTCTCTTACCTGGCATCATTTTTTTGGGAGTTTCAATGGATGGCTATTCTCTTTTTTCCCTCTACATGGTTTTTCCCACTAGGTATTACATGGGAGGTTTTTTTTAAAGAGGAACATCTGTTGAAAATGCTAACTATTGCACCTCCCCTATTATTGTTGGAAGAATGGACTTCATGGATTGCACTCTTATGGGTTTATTTATGGATCTGCTAAAGGGTAAAGTCTGGTTTATTATGTATGAGGTTCATTGATGTTTTGTTTTGTAATCTGTTTGCTTATGTTATGTATATGTTATGTTAAAGCTATGAGCATAAGGATTGTCTATTGCCATGTGCTTTTGAGGCAAAGTTAGCCGTTTAGGATGTGTCTAAACTGTTTTTGTTAACTTTGTACTTGTTTTGTATCTTTGGCTTGTTTGGCCCTTTTCTTAATAAATTTACCTTTAAGAAAAAAATACTCACTAGTGTAAGTGTTTCATTTTGGGGTGATCACTCAATAGCACTGTCATAGCATGCATTCAATCATAAGCTTGGAAAGTACACAAAGCTACACAAACTAGAGTTAAAGTTTAAATAGCTCTTAAAGGAAACATAGGTGACACACACATGTTTATATGGGTGAAGGATCTTAGCCGATACTAATGCTCCAGAAAAGGCAACAAAACCATATATGCTCATTCAAACCCATGAACGAGACACCTGTGGTTGCTCATTTCTTAACTTGGGCAAGCTAAAGGCTAAAACCATTGAAGGGGAGTATAAGACATGGGATGCACATATAATTGGTGTTAATAAAAATAAACACAAAATAAATAATCTACAATCTACAGTTTCATCATCACTAGCTACTATCTTTCTGTCAGCTCGAACTTCAAGGTCTGAAAATCTGATCATCAATTTTAATGGCTAGTCTCGGTGATATAGATGTAATAATTCTGCAATTTGATAAAGCATAAGCAAACTAGCCCAACCTTCAGTGAATTTGTTGGTTTATAAACGTACCAACTCAAAGTCTTCAATACACAAAGTTGGTTTAATTTATAACCAACACTAAATACAATAATGCTATAGAAGTGAAATGAAATACTATAATAGGTCTTCCATACAAGCGTGATTCTGTAGCAAATAACAATGATAAATATCCTTCTACTTGAGATAAGCAGTATCGAAAGTATTAGTGATACAGGGGTCTTCAATGATAGGTCTTCCATACAAGCGTGATTCTCGAACCCATTCACCCGAACCAAGGAATTAAAGCAGCCAGTAACTCCTCAATGGTGGGTTTATAGACTACACGGTAGGCTAAGGTGTAATGGTGATACGAAACATAAACAATTTGGGTTTTAAACACAAAATGGCTCAAAATGTTATTCAAGGGGTATCTTGCATTAAAGGTGAGTGCAACAAATGGTTTAATCACGGGAGGTCGACAAGTTAGTGTAACAAGTCGATAAACGCACACAACAATATACATATGGGCTAATTTGGGTATAAATCCTATAATGTTGACTTTATTAAACTATCTATCCCTATCACTCAATTAAGTCTCGAAATTATATACAACCAAAGTTCTAAAGTCCACACTACTAACGACACACTCCTATTTGATGGATTTACGTAATAACATATGAAAATATAATATCAGGCAAACCTCACCAATGGAAATAATGGGTAGTTTGTTCATAGAAAAGATCTATTCTAGTTTCAATTTAGAAAAACATGTCAAAATGGCAAAAAGTTTCAAAATAAACTATAAAATCGAAGGCAAATATAGATTAAGTGGTAATTCTACTCTCATCCCCCACTTGGTTTGTATAATGTCCCTATTGTACTTTTAAGGAAATGAAAATTAAAAATAAGAGTAGAATTAAAACGGAAAACTTAGCTAAAAAATTTCTCGGATATAAGTCCAAGAATTTCCTCTCTTCTCACACAGTAAGCAACTACGACGTAGTTATAAGGCATGACTATGCCTGTAGTTTTTGCCAACTCATCCTTTGTTTCTTACCATCCTGATAACTACGGCATAATTATATGGTTCAACTAAGCCGTAGTTACTGTCTGTAATCACAAACACCTTTTAACAAGACATTTGAGTTAGGAATCGAAACATAGATAACAAATATTACAATCCTAGGAATCCAAGAAATTGTTCTTAAATCCAAACACAAATGAGGAATCATTCCTCGTCCATATCAATCCCGTGATGATGGGAAGTAGAAGGTACATCTCCAAATAGACCGAATGGATTAGTAGCTAGATCGGGAGGAGTAGTGAAGTAAGTTTGAGGGCTACTCATGAAATTCACACCCTACTGGACACATAAATCAGGAATGTTAGGAACATAAGTGTATTGGGTTCCATCAAAGCGGGTGTGATTGAGATGGTGATAGGATAGCAGCTGGATCATGTGACTCGAGTTCCAAGAGTAGAACTTTTCTTGCGCAAGCCTCATTAATCTGAACTCACCATAGAACTCGTCATACTGTTCAGACATGCCTGACATAACCTTGGTAAGTTTTTCCATCTCACCACCCAACTTGTAGATATGCTTATAAATTTCCCCATGCCTATCATCCATGACCCTGTGCCTATTAGTGAAACTCATGTTGGGGCATCGTCCAGGACTCCCCTTATCTTCTTCTTGGGCCCTCCTTACCTCGACCACTTTAAACTTCTCATCACTGTCATCTAGTCTATCAGAAACAATATTAGTCTGTCCTACACCGTCAAACCTTACAATACCAAGCTCTCTTAACTTTGCCAAATTCAACAACTGAGTTTCATGTCCCCTAGTGACTACCCTAAGAGCAGCAG
This sequence comes from Tanacetum coccineum, assembly GCA_026074375.1. Lineage (NCBI taxonomy): Eukaryota > Viridiplantae > Streptophyta > Magnoliopsida > Asterales > Asteraceae > Tanacetum > Tanacetum coccineum. The sequence goes on along the minus strand of BQNB010064673.1, from coordinate 32,282 downwards.
GACTCATTAAACCTAGATGCCTATCAATCCTTTTAATCAGGTGTGCCCCCACAATCTTGCTCTTTTTTTCACACCCTTAGCCTTATCACAAAGAAATTTTGCAACATGCCAGGGGACATCAACCAACTCCTCGCCATCCATGCTGTGCAAATAGAATAGATCGGCTAGAGTGATTTTTTCCTTAATAGAATATCGACCCGTAATTGTCAAAGTAAGTAATATGTAAACTAGGCGACGAATAGGATTTTTGATTGTGGAGTAGGAAACCAGAGTTTCATAATGGTTTTTAGTTGAGATATCCATGACGTACGGGGTAGGTTTGTAGTTGTTGGGTATGTTCCTCACACAATTTTCGTGATAGATCACATATAGGTTGTTATTCATTTTCTCAATCGAATACAACCCCAAAGCCAAACTGAACTACCTCATTGTCATCCTCCTCAAAATACCACACAGCTGAAAGGTGAGCGTGTCATTTACATCCAACTCCACAACATGATATTTAAATTTTATAGTGGATAGAAACTCGAGCACATATTCACGAATTACCGGTTCCTGTATCATATATAATTTGTTCCAAGCTTGGGAGGAAAAACTCTAATCCTCGTTCCTAAAGCTAACCCTACAAAACTTATCTAGCTCTTGAAGAGTTCTTCCACCATGAATGGTACCAGAATCAATAAATTTCAACGCTTTAGGAACTTCAATTTCCTTTTTCATTAACACCTTATAAGCCGCCTTATACTCCTTTTTGGTTTCTCGAGTGTAATCATGGTTGTTAAACTTGAGCCATGTGTTAGGCTAACCTGAGAATTTGCTTTATGTTATTCATAACGAGAAATAGAGAATTAATTAGACTAACAAAATTTAGTGTGTTAATTAAAAATAATGCCTTAAAAAACGTTATTTATATTTTTTTGACTCTCTATGTTATTGAAATGAAAAAAATTTAAAAACATTCACGCTAAAAATAATATGTTTACATGTTATTAATACGTAAACTTCATTTAACATAAATCACTAAAGGTATGGATACAACAAATCATTAAACATGATATGATCAAGTAAAATAATTTTTCTTCTTAACCATCACATTTCTACAAAACTATTTTTTACAAAAATACACAAAATAGTTTTATTAATAAAAATAATGTTTTATTTAAAAAAATAAATTTGAATTTAGTTTTTCCCCTAAAACAGAAAACAACATACCAGGATCAACGTGCCCCATAAAAAGACAAAAAAGGGACCGTCAGTCTAGTGGCGCCCCCCTTAGTGGATAGGCGGCCCCCAAATATATCTGGGACCGATGGGACCACAACTAGATGCCGTTGGGATTTTCTGGCTATAAGTGCTGCACTAATCTTAGTAGAAAAATATACCTCTTTGCACAAATTTTTCAGCTATCTTTCTCTCTCTAAAAACCTTCTTTCTCTCATAAAATCTCTTGATCACTAACATAGTTTAATCTTGTTTCTAGGGATCAAATCTCATCTTCTACCTTCTTCCTTCTTCTATCAAGTGCAAAAGAAGAACACTCATATTCGCCAAGAAATGAAGTGTTATAGATTAGTGATTTCTCCTCTTTTCTTCTAAGATCCAAAACTCTATTTTGATTATCTTGTGTGATTGTGTGAATCAGATAGTGTGTAAATCCGATATTGTAGATCTTGTGATTGGATAGTATTTGTAAAGTGGTAGATTGGTTCAAGCTAAGATTAGGACTTGAGATTTAGCTTAGTGTCAGAAAATAACGTCAGTGACGTGTAAACGGTTTTCTCCACCTGAAGGGAGCTTTTTGACATAGTGAAATCTTAAGTCGGATACTCGAGGAGTGGAGTAGGGCGAAGAAGAGATTCGTAGCCAAACCACTATAAATCTTGGTGTCTTGGTTTGATCATTCTTTCCTTTATCTCTTTATATTGCTTGTGTTTCTTATTTATTATTTGTACCGTTATTACAAGTAGATAGTCATCTTGATTGGTTCATATTGTTGACTGATAGAATATATACTCGAATCTAACAATTTTTGAAGTATAATTTTAAAACAAAAATTAACCTGTAAACTATTCAACCCCCTTCTACTTTCCATAATTGGTATCAGAAGTCGAGGTCACTCAAAATTTTTAAAATATACTGTATTTTAAAGCTTGGATCGATTTATGAATTCTAACAAATATCTAGAAGGGTAATCCATGCAAAGACCACCACTCTTTGAAAGTGATAGTTTTATTTATTGGAAAAATAGATTCGAAACATATGTTAAATCAAAAGATCTTGATCTTTGGCATGTTATTACTAACGGTGATTTTCAACCTATTGAACAGAATCTAGAAACCAAACTAGATGAGGTTATTCCTTTTGAAAAACAAAGTGATGATCTTAAAAGGAGGCTTGCAAAAAATAACGAAGCCAAAATGGTTATTTACAACGTTTTGTCAAGAAAATAATATGAAAGAATTTTCATGTGTAACACGACAAAGAAATTTGGAAAACTTTGTTAATCACCCATCAAGGTAATAGCCAAGTCAAGGATAACAAGATCGACATTTTGGTACAATAATATGAACAATTCTTCATCTCTGAAGATGAATCTATAGATAGTGCTTTTGCTAGGTTTAATTCTATTATTACTAGTCTAAAAGCTCTTGATGAAGGTTATTCTAGCAAGAATTATGTTAGGAAGTTTCTTAGGGCTCTACATCCTAAATGGAGAGCAAAGGTCACGACGATTGAAGAGTCAAAAGACTTGACATCACTATCTCTTGATGAACTCATTGGTAACCTCAAAGTCTATGAGATGATCATCAAGAAAGATTCTAAAATAGTCAAAGCTTAAGGAGAAAGGAGATCTCTTGATTTAAAGGCTAAAAAGGAATCTAGTGATGAAGAATGCTCGACCTCTAGAAGTGAAGACGAAGAGTACACCATGGCGGTTAGAGACTTCAAGAAGTTCTTCAAGAGAAGAGGTAGATTCGTAAGACAACCACGGAACGACAAAAAGACATTTCAAAGAAGTCGAGATGACAAGAACGACAAAAGTGATAGAAAATGTTTTAGATGCGGTGATCCAAATCATCTTATTAGAGAATGTCCAGAACCACCGAAAGACAAGAACCAAAGAGCATTTATCGGAGGTTCTTGGAGTGATAGCGGTGAAGAAGATGATGAAAAGGATAAAGACAAAATGTGTCTCGTTGCTCAAGCATCAAATGAGGTATGTTCCGATTCCTCTTACTTTAGTGATGAAAATTCATCAATAGACGATTTTAGTTTAGATAATGAATATGATAAACTATGCTAGATAAGTTTAAAAATAATCACAAAGAACAAACAACTAAAGGCTATTAGAAATAGTTTAGAAAATGAGCTTAGTGAATTAAAATTAAAATTGTCTACGCTCGATAAAAACAAGGGAGTTGATCTCGAATGTACAGATTGTCAATCACTTAAAATTGACAACGAAAAACTTAAAGAGGAAGCTCTTAAGCTAACTCAATTTGAAAAGAGTACACATTGCTTAAATGAAATGTTGAGTAATCAAAAACTCTCCAGTGATAAATTGGGTCTAGGCTTTAATTCATTTGAAGCGTCAACAAGGGGGATTAAGGAAATCAAATTTGTGAAATCTTAGAATGAAACGCCTTCTAGTGGCGGCCCCCCAAATACTGAGGGCGGCCCCCATAAAGCACAGACGGCCCCCAAAGCAATTAAGGGACCGCATGTCTGTTCACCAGAATCTGAAAAATCCATTTTTTTTCAAAAATCCATTTTAGGTCCTAGACCAAAACACATAATGGTAAACAATGTTAAAATTCTCGTTGCTAGTGATAATGAGGTTAAACAATTTTATAAACCATCGTTAAAACCATGATTTGGATTTTATAAACCAAATTTTAGGACAAAAAATCCACCACCTAGAAAAGTCAATAATCATTATCCTCGTTCTAAGACACCGCAACAAAAAAGGAATGTTGGTCGACAAAACCAACCTCATGGTTTTCCCGTAACTTGGAACAACTTCCAACCTCAAAGTTACATGCCATGGGAAATGTGTCCTCCATTTCCACATCCCAATCAAATGCATCACATGCAAGGGATGTTTAGCACTAACAACTTTGGACCCATGAGATATTGAGGAACAAATGTTTGAGTTATTATCTTATATAAATAGATATGCCTTGGAGTCGACTTGGAACCCGATGAGTGGATAAAGGATAGTGGATGCTCTAAACACATGACATGTAATCAAAAGCTCTTCTCAACATACAAGGCATACAAAGGAGGTAACATCATTTTTGGTAGCAATCTTCGCGGTAACATCATTGGCAAAGGTACGATTTCTAACGACTCTTTTAATATAGATAATGTAGAACATGTAGATAACTTAAGATTTAACTTGCTAAGTGTAGGTCAAATATGTGATAATAAATGTAGAGTAACTTTCTCTGAACATAATAGTGAAATCAGTAAGGATGGTAAGGTTATAGGTAGAGGTATTAGGAAGAAAGGCTTATACATTTGTCTTGCAACGATTGATGAAAACTCCACGTTGTGGCATAGGAGATTAAGGCACGCCAATATGCATCTCATTCAATCGTTAGCATCTAAGGAATTAGTTAGAAACTTACCTAAGCTTAAGTTTGATCAACATTTCTGTGATGCTTGCAAAATTGGAAAACAAGCTCACGTTAGTCACAAAGCTAAGAATATAGTCTCAACGACTGGATGCTTAGAACTTCTTCATATGGATCTCTTTAGTCCATCCGCCGTACGGAGTTATGGAGGAAACCTCTACACCTTAGTCATAGTAGATGACTACTCTAGGTATACTTGAACAAGATTTCTTAAGAATAAAACCGAGGCTTTCGAGCAATTTGAAATCTTTAGTAAAAAATACAAAATCAATTAGGATGTTCAATAGTGTCAAATAGGACGGACCACGGTAGAGAATTTAATAATGAAGTGCAATTTGGAGAGTTTTGTAATGCCAACGGTATTACACATAACTTTTCGGCGCCACGCACTCCATAATCTAATGGTGTGGTAGAAAGGAAAAATAGGACACTACAAGAAATGAGTAGAACCATGTTAAATGAACAGTCGTTACCACAAAATTTTTGGTGTAACGCCGTAGATACTTCAACATACATCCTCAACCGGATCCTAATTAGAGCCATCTTAGGTAAAACACCTTATGAGCTCTTGAGAGGTAGGAAACCTACTCTTGATTACTTTAGGTTGTTTGGAAGAAAGTGCTTCATTTTAAACACCAATTACTACCTTACTAAGTCTGACCCAAAGTCATACGAAGGTGTCTTTTTAGGTTACTCCCAAAATAGTAAAGCCTACATCATCCTGAACAAACATATCATGAAAATCAAAGAATCACTCAACGTGACATTCGATGAAACTCCTCTACCCTTTAAGACACCACCCTTAGTAGCTAATGACTTAGATGAAGTCAAAGCAATTAGAGTCACCGAAAAGAAAAGCTTAGAAATTGACATTGAGGATGAAACTTTAGAAATTGACGAAGTAGTCAATATTAAGGAATCTAGGAACCACCCATTAGAAAATCTCATACGAAACCTTAACCATAGAACTATTAGGTCACAAGCCTAAAACCAAAGTAACTTCTTTTGTTTTATATCAACTATAAAACCTAAGAATGTGAATGAAGCCTTAACAGATGAAAGATGGATAATCGCTATGCAAGAAAAATTAAATCAATTTGTTGCAAATGATGTTTGGGAGTTAGTACCACAACCTAAGAATATGACAATCATAGGAACTAAGTGGGTGTTTAGAAATAAGTTAGACGAGAACGATGTCGTTTCTTAAAATAAAGCTAGGTTAGTCGCCCAAGGCTATAATCAACAAGAGGGCATCGATTATGATGAAACTTATGCCCCAGTTGCTAGATTAGAGTCTATTAGAATACTATTAGCTTATGCTTGTGCTTTAGATTTTAAGCTATTCCAAATGGATGTAAAAAGTGCATTCCTGAACGGTTTTATCAATGAGGAGGTATACGTGGCACAACCTCCAGGATTCATTGACTTCGAAAAACCGGATCATGTTTATAAACTAAAGAAAGCTTTATATGGTCTTAAACAAGCACCCAAAGCTTGGTATGATAGATTAAAAGCTTTTCTTATTAAACATGAGTACAAAATAGGAATGGTAGATAACATACTTTTTACTAAGAAGAAAAGTTCAAATCTCATCATCGTTCAAATATATGTCGACGACATTATATTCGGTTCGACTTGTCAAGACATGTGTGATGAATTTGCCAAAATCATGCATGACGAGTTCGAGATGAGCATGATGGGTGAACTTAACTTCTTCCTTGGATTACAAATAAAACAAATGGAAGACGATATCTTCTTTAATCAATATAAATATATTAAAGAAATGCTTAAAAATTTGGCTTAAAAGATTCTAAACCAATGAAAACCCCCATGTCCTCGGATACTAAACTCATCAAAGATAAAGAGTGTGAGTCGGTAGATAGTATAAATATCAAGGCATGATAGGTAGTTTAATCTACCTAACGTCAATTAGGCCTGATATCATGTTTAGTGTCTGCCTTTGTGCACGCTTCCAAGAGGATCCCAAACCTCTCATCTTGAAGCGGTTAAGCGTATCTTTTGATACATTAAAGGCACTATGCACTTAGGATTATGGTATCCTAAGGGGACTAGTAGATACCGTAATATATGCCGACTCTGATCATGCGAGATATTATGTGGACAGAAAGAGCACTAGCGGTATTTGTACGTTCGTGGGATGTTGTTTAACATCTTGGTTCTCAAAGAAACAAACCGCACTTGCTGTATCCACTATCGAAGCCGAATACATAAGCGCCGGAAAGGCGTGTCAACAAGCACTATGGATGAAACAAGCTATTATCGACTATGACATTCGACTCAACGACGTCCCAATCATGTGCGACAATAAAGGCGCGACTAACCTTAGCAAAAACCCAATGCAACACTCTCGAACTAAGCACATCAAAATTCGTCACCACTTTCTTCGTGATAATGTCCAGAAAGGACACGTCTCTATCGAAAAAGTGTCATCCGTTTACAATATCGCCGACATTCTCACTAAACCTATTAAATGTGAATCGTTTAACTATCTACATCTTGGTTTAGGAATGATGGAACACATTCCATAAATCGTTATTCTTTTCTTCTGTCTCGATTCTAGTCTGTGTTCCACTCCGTGTCATGACAACTTAATTACTTCATCTGAAGTACTTTTAGCATTTTTAATTCGCGAAATGCAAATTAAAATGTCACTCCTTTCATAAAATTTTTGTCAAAGTTCGAGTCAAAAACCATCTGCTGATGGCGGCCCCCATATCTAGGGCGACTCCTAATTTATTCAGGCGTCCCCCAGAATGATATGGGACCACCACCAGAAAACACTTATGTCTGTCACCCTCATTTTGTAAAACACAAAAATAAACACTCCCTCTCTGCAACCATTGACAAAACACGAACCTAAAACCCTCCAAATTGTAAAATCAACCTCTAAAACTCAAATTGAAGATCAAATCATCACTAATAATCAATCCTAACATCACAAAGATCATCAATTGTAAGTCATTTCGCCTATTTTCTTTCAAATTTGTGTCTACAGTTCATGTTGAACAAAAATTTAAAATTGAGGATTTTCATTTTTCGTTTGTTTGTGAACAATTAGGACTATAAAAACAAAATGTATAACTAATATGCTTCTCGTAGACATAGGATTTGTATAATTGAATGCGTTTGTCAAAGTTTTTCATTCATACAAAAACCCCAATTTCTTTCAAAATCACTCACGTTAGGAACCCCATAAAAATGTTTTAATGCATTGTTAATACGCCCTAAAAACGTTTTTGCATACACACACAATGATCTCATGAACAAAATTTGAAATACATAATTTATATGTATTTTTCGACATGTTTGGATGAGCAAAATTGAATCAAGGAGCGTTTGGGTTAACTTATAGGTTTTGTTTTAGAGTCAAGTTAAACGTTACTCCACATTTGTTATAACTAGGCACACACTAGGCATAAATTCTTGTCAACATTATGAGTTCATATTAATAAAACATGGAATTATTCTTATTTTAGGTGAAAATGCCTCTTATCACCGATTAGATCACCAAAACACTCGTAACTACATTCCAATCATATCTAATGAATTTGATCAACCACTTCAAAACACACTTAAACTTCTTGAAAAACGATACTTTCATGAGGGTCAGGTTGTAAGTTAAAACTTTGAAAATATGAACTACATCAATGCCAAGTTTGACTCTATCGGGTTCGAATGTCTTTTGAAAATAAATGAGAAAATCATTCCCCGTTTTGTTCTTGAGTTCTATAGTCAACTTGAGTTAACTATAATTCTGATTGTCACTTCATTGTTAATTTTGTCATTCAAAATAATTCATTTTCCTTCACTCTAGAAGTATTCGGTCATATTTTGGGGATTCCTTCTAAAGGTCACTGCTCATACTCTAACAAGTGGTCACTTGACTACTTGAAGATTGGCACTCCCATAAAAGGTCATTATCAAACCACTCCTCTTTCCCCAAGTGTCATTAAAAACCTCATTCAAACTCCTCAGCAAGGTCAAATAACTCGCGTTCGTAACAAGAAAATGATTATTGTTGATGACAACGAAATTTTAAATCGTAAAATTCAACATCATTTGAGTTCTTGAGTCGAGATCATTCGTGAAAATGTATTCTATCTAGGAGGTCATCGTGATCATGTTCCCGACATGTCTATGTCATATGCTTTATTGCATTGAAACCTCCACAAAGTACAATCTAGCATTTTTCATTCTAAAACAAATGGAAAGCATTCGAAATACACCTAAGGCAAATCTACCTTACGGAATGCTATTGACTAGATTGTTTACTCATATCGTGTCTAGTTTTCCTGAGTTGTTAAATGATCGCTACATCTTGTGTGATCATGTCATGCATCCTCACGCTCCTTATTATGAGCGAAAGATGCGATCGGATCATCGCACGAAAAGATGTCGCTTTTCCAATCCTAGCTCATCTTTTAATGTCCTTGATCATCCATCATCATCTCATATAGATGAAATGATGAAGAATCCTTTCATTCTAATACTCCCTGACCATCTCAACTCATAAATTCTTTATCAAATATTATTCCTAGAGTCTTTTAAAACCCACCTCATGAAAATCAAACAATACACTCTTACCAAACTGAAATTCTAAACAATCAAAGCCAATATCGAGATGAGCACCTAAAAGGGTTAAGGTCAATCGAAAGAGCTCTAAAGAATGCAATGAAGGGTAGCAAGAAGTGAAGAAACTTGAAGGATTATTAGATAATTATTATTACTGCTATCTTTTATATCACTAAGTACTTTATATTTTGATACTTGGTTTCATAGATTTATTATTACTAGGATTTATGCTCGTAGGTAGACAATGCAATTTGACATGAGTGATCTTTTAATTTTATCATCCATCACTTATTAGACTATATGAAATTGCCATGCATATTTAAATACTGTACGTCTGCCTAATTGCTCATTAAATTCTACTTTGCCTTAAACTAGTTCTATTACATCTAGTTGCCCAAGTTATAATTAGTTGATTCTTGAGTCTTAGGAGTTGCTGCCTTCTTTTGTCACAAACCAGTTTTTTTCTACACTAAAAGGACAACGTTGAGAAAACTAGGAAAATTTTGTTAAATCCCAGAAAACGGCCCCCAAAAAGAGGTGGTGTCCCCCTAATATATATGTGACCGCCCAACCTTTATGGGACCGCCAACAGGAGGGAACGAAATTTCCAGTCTTTTCTCTTTTTCTACAACTTTGACCAACCTACCTATAGCTTTAAGCTGGCATTTTCCTATTTAGACAAACCATCTCTTGTGTCTTTTTTACTTAATGCCATGCTTTTCCATCTTTCCTCATCTCTTCCATTATTTAAACCACAACATATCCTTCATTCTTCATCATCCTCTCCACTTCTCTTCTTCTTCTTCTTATCTTGTTCATTAATGTCTTATTCAAACCCTTCTCCAAACTTCTCAAGGAAACCTAGAATTTCGGTAACAAAAGTTTGGATGTGCACTACACCTACACCAAAATCTATTCCTCCCTCTCAAAATTCTTCTCCTTTACCTTCACCACCTACCAACAATCCAAATAGGGAACAAATTGTAAATCGACTCCACCAAATCTCTCAACTCCTTGAAACAAATCTCCATCATGCAACTAATGCCTACTCTTAAGTTCCACCCTCTCCACGCTCTCTATCGCCACCTTTAATCCATCCCATTACTCTTGACCAAGTTAACTTTCATTTGGGGTTTTGTCATTGTTGCATGTACACCCGAAATCAATTCCAATCAATAAGGAATAAGCTTAATTTCATTCAATTTATTCCCACTAACCATGCTTCACCTACCTCCCCTTTCTCACCCTACAATGATTAAACATTCTCATATGTTTAATTTATCTAAATAATCGACAACCCATGTTTTGGTTATGGCATCTTCTAGACATCAAGAATCAACTAGTCTAGCTTTAGGTTTAAAAGTCTTTCTATGACATGCTTAGTTAATTTATCTTGTAGTATTCATGTCATTTAAGTATGAATTTGTCTCTTCATTTCTTAGTATTATTAGCAATTTATGCCTTATTGTATGAATTTGTTATTTATGAATGAATTTATCTTATTAAATATTTGTCGTAATCTTGCTACTCGTTAGAAATGTTTTCTTGCACTTGTATTTCTAACTTGATTTTGTAACAAAATCACATAAGCTTGATCCCTTGGTGCCCCAAATAAGGGGGAGTATACATCAAGGGGGAGTCTTGGTGTAACAACCCTAAAATTTTCACCAATGGACTGTAACAACTCGCAATTTTCATCAACATAAATATCCATCTATTAAATTAGATGCAATGTAATATCCATCTATTAAATTAGATGCAATATATACCACCTTTTTACAAGGAAATTTTTCGCTTTATTCCATTACGTAACGTGATTTACATAACTAAAGTAAACGAGCTCACGCAACCTACCTATGCCATCTATATCTATGTTTACATCATGTAAACATCCTAATATGTCAAGTCTATATCTTAATATCATTTTTACCAAGTATGTTATCCATTTAACATACCATTTACGACGTTATTCTAAAACAGACTTTAAACGTTAAACCTTTATATCAAAACCCTAATTATATGTAATGTATACATATAAACTGAATGTGCAAGTATTCAAAGAATGTGTACAAGTGTACAATGCACAACATTTGAAATATGTTTTCCCTCCTAAACTCTAGTATAACTATCTAATGCACAATGTACCATTTAACATAGCATCTTATTCAAATAATACATTTTCCCACCAAATTTCTTATAGATTTCATGTAACCTTTAAACCCAAGTTGCAAGCAGCCTAGCACATGTTTAACACCTAATCTAAACCCTAATTCAACATAACCTTAACACCCTAGCTTGTATAAACCCTAAACCAAAATCCTGATACCCTTAAACCTAAAATCCTAGCCCATTTCAAACCATGACACCCTAAACTAAGCAAGCCTCTCCATGAGCTCATCATCACCTTCACCATGACCTCACTAGTACCTCGTCATCATCATGTCACCATGACACCATAAACTTGGCCTCTAAGGCCACACTTGCCTCGTCACACCCTTTATTCGCCACCTCTACCTTCTCATATCCTTGTCACCCCTCCTTACCAAGCATTCACCATCTCTTGCCACCTATTTATTTCACCTTGGCCTCCAAGACCCTATATAAGCCGTGTACACCCCTTTCATTTCTATCACACACTCAAAAGACAAACACACATATATGGTGTACTATTCGTGATCAAGCCGAGCTAGGGAAGTAAAGGAAGGAGTTCAAGCTCTTAGGAAGTCAAGAAGAAATAAGCTAGGGTCTTGATCAAGACTTATAAGATTTCGAGTTGTGCATACCTCATTTCGACCCATTTAATCCTTCTAGATTCTTGTAAGCTCTAAACTCACTCCTTTATATCTTTAGAACATGTATAAAAATCAGGTTATGTTCATTGTGTAAACAAAACCCATGCTAAACTCATTTTTGATAAACCTAAAAACCTAAAACCATGTCTATCAGGTCACTTTTGAACCCCATAATCTTTCGAATACAATGAACAACCTAGCTTAATCTTTCTATGATTCTAAACAACACTTAGGTGGCTCCATAATCCCAAAATATCAGACCCTAAATCTCATATTAACCTATCTAAAAATTGAAGCCAAAAGGTGTCCCCAAAATCCTTTTCGCAAATTGTTTTTCATAACCCTACAAGCTCTAAGCTCTTAACAACCCTATAAGCTATTTCGTTAAGCTCATTTAGCTTTTATATAATCAATTAAATAAACCCCAAAGTCTTAAAACCATTCGGGTTAGAATTTAAAGCAAATCGCATGCCTAAAACCCTAATTTAGTTCGCAACCCTTATTTCATAAGCCATAAGCTCTCCACAGCCCCATAAGCTTTATTCATAAACTCTCATATCATTTTTATAAACCCTAAATCCAAATCTAAGCCCTTAAACCCATCGGATTTTATTTTAAAACTATTTTGAACCAAATGTACCCGTTTTGAGTTTATAAGCTTATTGGATTATTTGAAAAACTATAAGCTCGTTCAAGATTCATATTTTAACTTATTTTGTCGACCCATAAGCTGCAAAAATCAGTTTAGAACTTAAAATGACGCTTGCATGTGAACTTGGACGCATTTTGTAACTCATCCCCATGCAAGGGACTAAACTTGCCAATTTAGGAAACTTTAAAATACAAGGACTATTTTTGTAAATATAATGAAGTTAATTTACAGGGACTTGTTTTGCCAATTCTCAAAAATAGGGGTCGATTTTGAAAAAAGTTATATAAAAAGGACTAATTTTGCAAATATTTATATACCAAGGGTATAAAGTGTAAATTCCTGAAATTATAAACTATAGGGGCTGAAAATATAATTTTCCCAAACTTATAACTATAAGGGCTGTTTTTACCAGCTTTCAAAGTCAAGGGTATAAACTGTCATTTTCATATTCTCTAAGGTCTAAAATGCAAAACTTTATAAAAATATTTTTAAAAATTATTTTGATAAATTATTATCAAAACCCAATTCGAAAATCATTCCAATACTGATCCAAAAACTCTATAAAAATAAGATTATATTTTTAACAAAAGTAAACTGTCATCCACTAGCTTTTAGAGAGGCTTCTATAGTAAAATACAGACAAATATATAAAGTACCACATTACTAGGGAATTTCATGTGAGGGGTTTCATTTGGGTATACGTTTTGACGAGTAGCTGGATTTACGATTTAAAGTGTCCTAGCTCCTCAAATGTTTACTGCATGACCTCTGAATTATGATAGCCCAAACAGTGATACAATATTTCCAAAAATTAATAAATCAAAGTAAGATGTGTGTTAAACTTTATAAAATTTTGAAAACATAAACAATCACACTAAGACTTGACATATTACCCTCAGGTTACGTGACGAGGCCGTTACTTTCATTTCATATACTTTTGCCATCAATCAGATTTCCCTGTTAAGGTGAGTTCATAGCCTCGCATTTTAAATCTTTT
>BQNB010064673.1:0-17746 GCA_026074375.1 Tanacetum coccineum | reverse complement strand
CAAGATATGTGCTTATGACTGCTATGTGAATATTATGTGTTGATTTACTTTCATGTACTGTGTTTGGCATGGCAAGGTTTTGTGTGGTACTTATATGTGATGTGTTTAGCATGCAAGGTTCTGTGTGATACTTGCATGTAATGTGTTTGGCATGCAAGGTTCTGTGTGGTTCGCCCTAATATAGTGTTCCAGCTAGTAGGCCCTTTAGGTGCGTAAGTGACTTATGGTTATTGATTAGCAGTGATACTAAGGTTGTTTGCATATATTCACTGTCATATAGCACTACTGTCCACTGTTGAAGTATTGGCACAGCTTTTGGGTTTAAGCTCAAACCTACGAGCTCACCAACATTATTGTTGACGTTTTCGAGTATCATTTTCAGGTGAAGTGAAAGAAGAGTAGTTTAGTGATTATGATAGCAGACTTAGAAGTATCCCGTGTGGAATTTCATTTGAAGTCTTGCTTGCTTGTTGTTTGATTCTAGTATTTGGATGTTTTGGATTAAGTTTGGATTATGGTCCCCTATGTGGGTATATGAATAATTGTAAGAGATTTTGGATTTTAGTTGCGAATTGGGACATCACTTGAGTTTGTTTAAGGTTGATGATCTTCATAGCACTTGGAGTTTATGCAATGTAGTTTTCTCTATTTTGTATCTTGTGTTGTGATTGATCATTATGTTGCATTCCTGAGTTTCTGCCTTTGTCGGGGTGTGACAGAAATTCTTCTTAGAGACAGAAGTAGACGAATAACTATTTGACGGATAACTGCTTATGAAGTTCTTCATATGTTTAATTACTTTTTTCTTGATTTAATTTCTTGTTTTTACTTGATTGCTTTCTTGATTTCTGATTTGCTACTTGATTGCAAGACACTCGTGGATCAGTGTAAATGGCGTTGCACCAGATAAGCCTCTTGATCCTGCAGTCTTGACTGGGTTAACTCAGTTTTCTGCCATGAACAAGCTCAAGAAAATGGCTTTGAAGGTTTGGACTACAGATGTGTTATTTGATTTATTTAAGTAGGTCTTTTGAAGCTATTATTCCTTCTGGCTTTAGGTTATTGCATCAAAGCTTTCAGAAGAAGAAATTGTCGGACTAACGAAAATGTTTAAGATGGTAGATACCAACAACAGTGGTTGTATTACTTTTAAAGAATTAAAGGACGGATTGAATAATTTTGGTGCTGACCTTGATGAATCTGGCATTCTTGATCTAATGCTTTCTGCAAGTATGCATTATGCCTAAACTTATACATTAACATTTACTTTATCACATATGGATTTAATACTAGTTATAATGCTCAACGCAATATTAAAAGCTGCAGTAACCATGGTTAAGGCATTAGAGAAATCTTATACATACATACACATGTTATGGTGATGAAAGTGCACCTGTATTGATTGCTTTTGGATGTGTGTACCCATGCTTAAAGACAACATGTGTGTATGTTTCTGTTTTGGCTCCTTTAACCTGAAGCCTTACATGGGGTGGGATGGGTTGAATATATTGTTTTTCATTATATAGGATGGCATTTGCTTTTGTTATGTGATTCATGAAGCGACAATATCAACAACTAACAAACGTCCTGCAGCGAAGCCCCGGGTTTACCAACTCGTTCAAAGTAATTGCTATCCCAACCCAACATGTGAACACGATTATTTCAATTTTTGAAAAAAAAACATTTGAACATGACGAATATATTACTTTTCGCTTATTCTCTTATTTTCATTCAACGAGGTTTGTAACCCGTGCGTCGCCATGGAGCGTGCGTGACTAATTTTGCAACGAGCCGATAACCTCAGGTATAGTGGTTGGGACTAACCGTGAAATGAACTGATAACCTCAAGGACTATTTCTATAAGTTTCTTAAAAATATATATTAAACTTTAACATTTTTTATAAAAGCGTAGGTATGTCAGAAGCATTACAATATTGGGCTCGTTTTGCTCGCAATTCGACGATTTTTTCAATGATATATTTTTTTACGAATGAATTGATAGATATACGCTCCATATTTGATAAATAAAGTTTGTTATACAAAAAAGTCATAAATAATTAAAAGTTAAGGTCGTTTTAGTAACTTTTCGCATAGTATGAGGGTGCGTTCTATAAATTTATTTTTTTAGTATATTTTTAATATTAAAAAACAAAATTGAGAATCATGAGTTTTGAACTTTTTAATAGTAAATTTGGTTGAGGATTTCTGGTGTTTAATATATACGAGGTTCGTAGCCCGTGCGTCGTGGAGCGCGCAATATTATTTTTGTAACGGATCGATAACGACAACTACTATTTGTCAATCGTTGGGACTCACTTTGCAATGAACCGGTAATCTTAAAGACTATTTCAGTAAATATTTTAAATATATATATTAAACTTCAACATTTTTTATAAAATCGTACGCATGTCAGAAGCATTGCAATATTGAGCTCGTTTTGTTCGCAATTCGACGATCTTTTCATTGATATTTTTTTCTGAATGAGTCGATAGATATGCGCTCCATGTTTGATAAATAAAGTTTGTTATATAAAAGAGTTTTAAATATGTTAAATTTGAAGGTTGGTTTTGTAACATTTAGCATACTTCAAGGTGTGTTTTAAAAAAAATTATATTATTTTACATCCTATGTCGTGAATTCTTTTATTTAATACCAAAACATTTCCTTAGGAGAGTGCTAAATAATACGAAGTAATAATATTTTACCGCTCTTTAATTTATTATTTTTAGCTCAAATTTGTCTAAAAACAACTATTCACAAAACTTGTTAATTGGCCTTTGATCGTGAGAAAATATAACCATTCACAAATAGGTTATCTCGTGAATTTTAAACGTCATGTGCCGTGATTACACTATATATTTTCAACTTGAATATTTGTGCTTTTAAAGAAAACATGATCATAATTTTAATATGGCGGAATATAAATAAAGCCAAAGTCTCTACTAGCTTAAAAACAAAATTTAGCCATCAAGCTTAATGATATTAATTAATTTTGTATCACTTACGCCTTTGAATTACACTTTCGAAAATTTTTAAAGATTCGGTAAGCATATTTTGTATGATGTACGTCTCGAAACCAATAATTTTGTAAACATTTTATACCTATTTGTAAATAGAACTATAAAGATAGGACCAAATACATAAAAGCCTAGAACTATAAAGGGCTAGATGTACATAATCTACATAAAGTCATCATCTTCCTCACATGCCCTTCTCTTCATTCACACACTCTAACGATTTAAAATCTGATTGATATCAAGTCAGTGGTCAAATTTAATTACTTTTGTAGAGACAAATATTAGCTAGCCATTCTAATTTTAGAAGGTGCATGTTATAACTATAAATTCAAAAATTTGGTTCGAATCTTTATTTGTTTATATAAAAAGTTGGTTATACGTTTCATTACAAGAAGAAAAGGGAGACACCTACAAATTTTTTCTATGGAAATTTTTCGTAGGAAATTACTTACAAAATTCCGACAATTTTCCTACAGATTACGTGAACCATCATTAGTGACGAGTTTATAAACTCATTAACTTGTTGGTTCTAATCTTTTTGAACGAAAGACTAAGGTCGTAAACTTATTCAAAACCATTGCTCGCAGAGTCGCAGGTCGTCATGCATAATGATAGTGACCCCATGCCTTCATAGCTAATTGTAATGTAACCATACATATTAACCACAACCCTAACGTTTGTTGTTTGCAAAACCTGAGGGGCGTAATTTTGTTTTCGCCCGCAATATGGTTTTGACTAGTTGTTTGTGTTTGCATGGTTACATATAATTGATGATACATCATAATTCCCAACCGTTTACATGGTTGACATTGTATTCATTTATTAACACTTATGATGTAAATATAGAAAACAAGATTCACGAAGTTTCTTTGATGGATGTTTTAAGCAGGGGCGGACCTAAGGGGGTTCCCGGGGGTTTACGAGAACACGATGGATGTTTGTCGCGTAATGTAATTTTATGTAAATATTACTTAATCCGAAAATATTAGTTAATCCAAAATTTTGAGTATTCGGATATATAAAACTTTTATCCGAAATTTCAAATATCTAAATTGAAAAAACTTAGCTAAAATAAGGGTTCTAACATAAAACCGTCATCGTAAATTTTGAATATCCAAATTTGTGATATAACTAGTTATTAACAAGTCTCTTAAAACTTTTAAATTGACAACAAAAAATTATTGTCGAAAATGTCACATTTCATATTTTCGCTTTAATCCACAAAAAGCCATGAGACAATTCCAGGGGCGGACTTAGGGGGTCCTCGAGGGTTCATGGGAACCTGATGGATGTTTATCGCGTAATGTAATTTTTTTTGTAAAAGTTCATGATTTTTTCAAAATGAAGCCGGTCCTAAAATTTTGTGTCACGTAAATATTACTTAATCTGAAATTTTGGGTATTCGGATATATAAAACTTTTATCCAGAATTCCGGATATATGAATTGAAAAAACTTAGCTAAAATAATGGGTCTAACATAAAACCGTCATCGCAAATTTCGGATATCCAAATTTGTGATATAAATAGTTATTAACAAGTCTCTTAAATTATTTAAATTGAAAACAAAAAATTATTGTCGAAATGTCTTATTTCATATTTTCGCTTTTGTCCACAAAAAGCCATGAGACAATTTTGATACAATCGTAATCGTATTTACCTCTTTGACAAAACTTTATATATTAACTAATTGTCTAAATTAATGCGGTAACTGTTTGTGAAAGAGATTTTTAAACTTGTAGAAAATATAGCACTCCAATGAAAAATCGAAAACGTAACAGCAAAAAACCAAAAACCGAAAATACCAAACATAACTTTTGATTCAGGGTTTGGTTTTAGTCACCCCTGATCAAAACCCTTTATACTCGTTAAAAAATTTATGTGCACCGGATGACTTAGTGTTCTGAATCCACCCATGGTTTTAAGATTTAGTAATTGTGGCAAAGAAGATGACACAAAAACCCAAGCGTTCTATTTATCTTTTACTTTTTTCCAATGTTCTATTATGATCCCTCTACTTTATCATTTACCTTATGAGGAATTCAGACCTGTGCGTTGCACACGGGTTGTGTGCAGTAGTTGTGTACGTAATGTGTTGACGTCTAAGGTTCGTTAAAAATTAGTTTTAATCGGATGAATCCGTTTATGAATGTAACAGAATACAGGTTAGTTAGAACAGAATGTTGTTACTACACATAATATAAACACTTGAGAGCTTGAATGGGAGAACTCAAAGTTGATTATGGAGTTACCAAAATGTCTAATTTATAACCATTTCAAGCTATTACCAAATTAAATCTACTTCAATTCCGTGTAACATGTAAATCAATTAACATTAATATATTCATTAACTATATATGAATGGTCAGTAGTCAATTAATATCTTTTGTGCTAGTTTGCATAGAGAAATTTATTAGCGGTTAATCTATTATACTAAAAGATACAACCCTTAAATTTAATGGGCAGTATCCAAGTCTTTCAACACTAAATACATTTACCCGAGATTGAATATGAAGAGGAGACTTACAACTACAGTTACAACATTTATTACACTATTGAAGCTCAAGGGTTGCTACATTTATCAACAGACACAAAGATATTAAAGATCCTAGAGTTACAAAATACTAATTTTTCATAAATCAATTCCTAAGCATCAATCAATGATTCAATCGTTTGATAAACCCTCAAACTGTCACACCCCGAGAATGGCAGAAACTCGGGAATGCAACATAATGATCAATCATAACACAAGATACAATATATAGAAAAGTACAATGCATAAACTTCAAGTGTTACGAAGACCATCAACCTCGAACAACCTCGAGTGATGTCCCAAATCGCTATCAAAATCTACAATCTCTTACAAATTATTCATAAGCCCTCATAGGGGTCTTAAATCCAAACTTAAACCAAAACTTCCAACACTAAGAACCAAACAAAATAAACAAAGCAAGACTTCACATGAAAATCCACACGGGATACTTCTAAGCCTGCTATCACACATCACCAAACTATTCTTCTTTTACTTCACTTGAAAATGATACTCGAAAACGTCAACAATAATGTTGGTGAGCTCGTAGGTTTGACCTTAAACCCAAAAGTTGTGCCAATATTTCAACAGTAGACAATAGTTGGCTATAAGTCAGTGAATTTATGCAACCAACCTTGCATCACCCCTATTTCAATCAACATATGTCACTACGCACCTAAAGGGCTCCTACCAGCAGGGAGGCACTAAATTTTAGGGATAGGACCACAAACAAACTTGGGTAGGGCGTAACCCATCTGCTCCATAAATCACACAAAAACTGGGTAGTAAGTTTAATCATTCGCTGCCCAAAATACATCATAGAAAATCTTTATATTCACATTAGCAGTAATAAGCACATATCTTGTCCCAAACAAAACCCACATTTATACAGGATAATTCAAAACATTTCAAACCCACATTTGTGTTTATTTTCCCCTAACAGAAACACAATTAAAAAAGTGGGGCTACGAGAACTCACTAAGCAAGTCTATAGAAATCCAATTACTCAAGCACACAGCAAATGGAATGATGCACTACACACGACCTTAGTCCAGTTAAGTCAAAAATTTAATAATCCAATTAAAAAACAATCTTATGTTTGATGCATAGAGTTTAGACGCACGTTTGTTTAATTACTCATAACAAGTGGTTGTGGAATTAAACTCATACAATTAGTACTGCCCAGCAAAGACTTAGCTAATGCATAAGATTACAACTGCTAGTACTAACTAGTTAGTACTGCTAGAAAACAGTTAGCACTACCAGTACTAACTTAACATTGCTGAAGGAGTTAAGACTACTGCATGAAGACTTAAAACTGCTCAAGAGATAAAGACGTGTGAAGAGATATGTATTGACTTATTCTGTGTATATTCTATTTAGTTAGAAAGATTTAATTTAAGATTAATATTATAGAAGATTTGTAGTTATCTTGTAAACAGGACTCCTTGGTGTATAAAAGGTATCTAGGTTTATGATGTTAGATGTGAATACATTGTAGAGTTGCATGCATAGGCCTCAAGGTTGTAAACAACCTTGTACTTGATAGAGTACTCGTAGTATTAATCCTTAATAATATTGAAGCTTTGTGATCATCTTTGTTCAATCCGATTTAATATAATTAATTGTTCTTCTAAGTATTAAATAGTTAGATTCCGCATAATCTTTATTATACACAAAGTTTCTTCCATTGTTAGTTTGGATTTATCCAGGTAACATTACTCTTTACAAGTTAAGAATCATTCATATTTTTGGGATCAACATGTGTAGGTTACAGAGCTTGTGTCTGATAACTTTGATTTTGAAGAAACTACAAGAAGATCTCTTTACTACAAGAATAGATGGTAATCTACGAAAAAATGCCCAAACCAATACTACTGCAAAGTTGCCCCTTCTCAAAAAGGGTGAATTATAATATGATGGAAAGCTAAGAATTTCGAGACAATAATTCTATGTACAAGACTATGCTCTATGGGTTGTATTAGAAGAAGGAAAAATCATTTCAAAACACGCAGCTCAAACTAACATAAAATATGTTAGGACCTTAACTACACTAATACCAGGTCCTGTAGCTGCTGATGAAAATACTCAAAATAAGAATGATGTGAAGGCAAGAAGTATGTTACTAATGGCACTTCCAAATGAACATCTACTGACTTTTAATTTGTACAAGGATGCAATAGACTGTGTTCGTGGGCTATACAAAACAAGATTTGGTTGGTAATGTTACCAAAAAATAAAGACTCAGAAGGATCTTCTGATGCTAAATGTATGAGGACTTAGTGCTCAAAAGCACTGAGGTTTCTTGATTATATTTTTAAACAGGCTTTAGTAGATTGTAAGTCAGTTGCGCTTTTCCTTGGTGAAATTATTTACAAGAATGATCTTAATTTGATATTTTGAAAAGGTCTGCCTTCTGAATAGAATTCACATGTTGTGTCTGACGGAAATAAACCTCGATCTAGACACATAATCAGCTTGCTGATCTCTACAAACAATTTCAAGATTGTTAAACAGAGGTTAAAGGAAGTGGCAAGCTTTAGCTCAAGATCCAAGCTCAAGTTCTCAGAACGTGGCTTTTGTGTTATTAATAGCAAGAGTAATCAATTAAAGTTTGTACTACTTATGGAGTTAGTGTGCTAATACCTCAAGTTCATTTGTTGTACTCAAGATAGTACTGCTAACTTAAATGATGACAGGGTTATGCACTTTTTTGGCCAGTCACAAAACAGATCTTTTCTTGTACGTGGGACTTGAACAAATCCATTGAAGATGACTTAGAGAGATGGATTTGACAAGTGGGAGTTAGCATTGCTGAGCATCAAGGACTAGAAAGTTTTTCTGGAAAACTGGTAGAAAGATTACTATAAATGGGTAGTGGAGCTCACGTGGTGGTTCTGACAAGTTAAAGGTGGGAAGTATCAAGTTAAAGGTGGAGTGTTTCAACTGTCACAAGTTGAGACACTTTGCAAGGGAATGCAAAGGACCTAGGAATCAAGATAACAGGAGTAGGAATCAAAACAACTCTAGAAGGACTATAAATGTAGAATAAATTTCTTCCAAAGCTATGTTGGCTATTGATGGAGTTGGTTTTGACTAGAGCTTTATGGCAGATGAAGAAGTCCCTACAGACATGGCTCTTATGGCTTTTTCAGACTCTAAGGTACATAATGATAAAACTTATTCAAAAACCTGTCTAAAAAGTTTTGAAACTCTTAAAACTCAACTTGATGATTTAAGAATAGAGTTTAACAAATCTAAGTTCAATCTAGCTAACTTGTCTTTTACAAATCTAAGTTCAAAACAACTCTAAGAGGGTTAGCATCTGTAGAAGAACAACTTGTCTTTTACAAAAAGAATGAGGTTCTATTTTGTGAGCAACTTGTTGTTCTAAAAAGAGATATCTCATATAAAGACTCAGAAATTAGTATGCTTGAAAGTGAGTTAGAAAAGCTTAAGCAATAAAAAGAAAGCAATCAACTTAAGATTGAAAAATTTGATAATGCTTCTAAGAGTCTAGACAAATTAATAGAGAGTCAGATACCTGATAAAAGTAGAAAGGGTTTAGGGTTTGTAAGCTATAATGCTGTTCCACCTCCTCCTACATGATTATTTTACCCCCCAAACCTTGATTTGTCCAACTCTGGTTTAGAGGAGTTCCAACAGCCTGAGTTTGAAGGATATGGACCTAAGATTAGTAAGAGTGTTAGTGAAGATACTTCTAATGAGGTTAAGGAATCTCTTAATGCCTTATTGGTTGAGGAGTTGGTGTCAAATGATAAGTTAGAGAAGAAAACTATTTTTCCTACTGTTGCTAAGATAAATTTTGCTAGACCTCAACAACAAGAAAAACCAATTAGGAAACCAGTTAAGTATGCTGAAATGTACAGGTCACAAACTCCTAAGGGAAATCAAAGAAACTAGAATAATCAGAAGTCCCAACAACTAAGAAGTGACTTTGTGATGTACAATAAAGCTTGTTTTGTCTGTGGATGTTTTTACCATGTGCAGGCTAACTGCAATTACCATAAAAAAGAAAGGGTGGTATCTGGGAATAATTATACAAGGGTGAATTACAATTATTCTGCTAAAAAGGCTCACCCAAATGCTCACATGAACATAGTTCCAAGATCAGTTTTAATGAAAACTGGCCTAAGACCACTTAATACTGCTAGGCCTGTTAATACTGCTCATCCTAAAACTATAGTTTATAATGCTAGACCAATGTCATGTTTTTCTAAATCAGCACAATCAACTGTAAAGAGGCCCTATCAAATAAAAACAGCTTTAACTAACAAAAATTTTAGCCAAAAAGTTAATACTGCTAAAGGAAGTTTTTATACTGCTAGGACAAAAGCAGTTAATACTGCTAGGCCAAATTCAGCAGTAGTTAATGCTGTCAGGGCAAATCAAGTTAATGCTGTTAAGGCCTCAGCATGTTGGGTTTGGAGACCTACCAAACTTAACAGTGCATCAATTACTTTCAAGAGACATAATTATGTTGATGCACGAGGCAGATCCAAGCCAGTGATGGCTTAGGTCCCTAAAGGAAACTAATTTCCTTATTTTTATATGCAGAGTCATCCACAAAAAGAAGATCAAGGCTATGTTGACAGTAAATGCTCAAGGCACATGACAAGGAACATGTCCTATCTCTCAGACTTCAAGGAATTTGATGGAGGATATGTTGCCTTTGGAGGAGGAGCTAAAGGAGAGAAAATTACTGGTAAAGGAACTCTTAAAACTAGTAAGCTTGATTTTGAGGATGTGTACTTTGTCAAGGAGTTACAGTTTAACCTTTTTAGTGTTTCACAGATGTGTGACAAAAAGAACAGTGTTCTTTTTACTGACACTGGATGTTTTGTTCTGTCTCCTGACTTTAAGTTAGCTGATGAAAGTCAGGTTTTACTTAAAGTTCCTAGAAAGAACAATATGTACAGTGTTGATATGAAGAATATTGTTCCTAAAGAGAGTTTAACTTGTCTTGTTGCAAAGGCCACACTTGATGAATCAATGCTATGGCATAGGAGGCTAGGTCATGTAAATTTTAAAACTATTAATAAACTTGTTAAGGATAACCTTGTGAAAGGTTTACCTATAAAACGTTTTGAAAATGACCAAACTTGTGTTGCTTGCCTTAAGGGAAAACAACACAAAGCCTCCTGTAAGTCCAAAATTCAGAACTCTATTACTCAGCCTTTATTCATGTTGCATATGGACTTGTTTGGTCCAACTTTTGTGAGCAGCTTAATGAATAAGAAATATTGTCTAGTTGTCACTGATGATTATAGCAGATTTACTTGGGTTTTCTTTTTAGCATCTAAGGATGAAACTAGTGGCATTCTTAAGAGCTTTATAACTCAGATAGAAAATCTAGTTGATAAGAAAGTAAAGATAATCAGATGTGACAATGGAACAGAGTTCAAAAATAGAGTTATGAGTGAGTTTTGTGAAAAGAAAGGCATTAAGAGGGAATTTAGTGTAGCTAGAACTCCTCAGCAAAATGGTGTTGCTGAGAGAAGAAATAGGACACTAATTGAGGCTGCTAGAACCATGTTAGCTGACTCTAAGTTACCTACTACATTTTGGGCTGAAGCAGTTAATACTGCTTGCTATGTGCAGAATAGGGTATTAGTAGTCAAGCCTCATAACAAGACCCCTTATGAACTCTTTAGAGGTAGAACACCTTCTCTAAGCTTCATGAAACCATTTGGGTGTCATGTTACCATTCTTAATACCTTAGATCATTTAGGCAAGTTTGATGGAAAGTCTGATGATGGATTCTTTGTTGGATACTCATTGAATAGTAAGGCTTTTAGAGTATACAACATTAGAACTAGGAAAGTAGAAGAAAACTTGCATGTTAGGTTCTTGGAGGATAAGCCTATTATTGCAGGTGATGGACCAAAGTGGCTGTTTGATATTGATGTTCTAACAAAATCAATGAATTATGTGCCAGTTGTTGCAGGTACAAACTCTAATGATTTTGTAGGTACAAAAGAAAGTATTGGTGCAGATCATTCTAGCAAGGAGCCAGGATCTAGCCAAGACTATATCTGGATGCCACTGTGGAAAGATAGTTCACTATTTGATTCTTCTCTGAAGAATACAAGCAATGATGAACCACAACCTTATAGTGATGCTGGAAAGAAGGATGATGAAAATGGAATTGATGATTAAGAGAAGCCTAAAGACAGTTCTCCAGATGTTAATAGTGCTGGGCCAAATATTAATACTACCAGTATTAATATTGGTAGTCTAAATATTAATCTTGCTAGTCCACCAGTTACTACTTCTCCACTTGAAGCCACACATGCTGATTTCTTTGGTGAAGAAACATAATTAGATATGAGCAACATTACTAACATATATCTAGTTCCCACTACTCCAAATACAAGAATCCATAAAGAGCATTCACTTGATCATGTGATTAGAGATGTGTAGTCTGGTGTACAAACAAGGAGAATGACAAGGACTACAAATGAACAAGGGTTTATTAGTGCTATTTATGAAGGAAAAACTCATGAAGACCTTCATACTTGTCTGTTTCATGAAGAGCCAAAAAGGTAATCCAAAGCATTAAAAGATCTAAGTGTAGATAGAAGCTAATGCAAGAAGAGCTTCACAAGTTCAAGTTATAACACTTATAGATCCTTGGGTGGATTTACCACTTGGCAAAAGAGCCAGTGGTAACTAAATGGGTGTACAGAAAAAAAAGATGAAAAGTATGTAATTAGGAAACAAGCAAGGTTAGTTGCACAGGTTTACACTCAAGAAGAGGGAATAGATTATGATGAGGTTGTTGCTCTCAGTTGCTAGGAATTCGAAGCAATTAGCTATTCTTAGCCTATAGCCTTATTCAATAAGACTTGTAGTATACACCAGGATGGATATGAAGAGTGCATTCTGTAGACAAAGATTGAAGAGGAAGTTTATGTCTATCATCCTTTAGGGTTTGAAGATCCATAATCATTATGACAAAGTTTTATAAGGGTAGAAAAGGCATATATGGTCTACATCAAGCCTCCTAGAAGCTGTGGTATGAACTTTATCTAAAAAACCTATTTATCGGACAATGATTCCTGAGATGTCAGATAGATAAGACTTTGTTCATTAAAATAGTCAAAGGTGATATTCGACTAGTTCAAGTATATGTTTTAATGAATATCTTTTGGGATCTACTAAAAAGAAGTTATGCACAAATTTTGAGATAATGATGCACAAAGAAGTATCCAGAGAGTTCTATGGGTGAGCTAACTTTCTTCTTAGGAACAAAATTGACACAGAAAGATGATAGATTTTCATCAGTCAAGACAAGTAGGTGGAATGAAATCTTTGAAGCATGTTTTTGTTTTTTAACTAGAAGACATCAGTACACCTATGGAGACATCAAGAAGCCATTGCCACAAGGATGCACAAAGCTGAAGATGTGATGTTTTACTTATATAATCAATGATTGGTCATTAATGTACCTAACAAAGGCTTTAAGGCCTGATATAATGTTTGTTATGTATGTGGTGTGCAGAGATTTCATGTCACACCTAAAGTTTCACATCTTCATCGCTGTGAAAAAGAATCTTTTAGATGACTTGAAAGGTCAACCTAAATTGGGGCATTTAGTATCCTAAGGACTCACCATTTGACTTGAAAGCTTATACTGATAGTGACTATGCTGGTGCAAGTTTAGACAAGAAATCCATAACAGGTTGCTGTAATTTCAGAAATTAAAAGCAGATTGATTTTATATGGCGATTGCAAGAAGCAAACTATAGTTGCCAACCTCTACTACTGAAGCAAGTATAGTAGTTGCTAGCTAGTTGCTGTAGACACGTACATTGATTCTAAATCAAATCTGGATTTTGGTTACAACAATATCATGATACTATGATTATCATTGAACAATGAAAAGCACCATCTGCTTAGTTTTAAGAATCCCAGTGTTTCACTCAAAGACTAAGCACATTGAGATTAGACATCACTTCATTAGAGATTCAAATGAGAAGAAGCTTATTCAAATGATCAAGATTCACACAGATGGATCAAATGTTGCAGAATTTACTACACAAAGCATTGAGGTTGTAGCAGATTTCAATATCTGATTGCAAGTATTGGAATGCTTAACCTCTGAAGTATTGATTGAGGGGAGGTTAGTTGTGATACGCAACAGAGTATGCACAAATGATGCTTGAAATAGCAGCTGATGATGCAATTCAAGTTAGTACTGTTGACCTAACTTACTACTGATATGTATAATTACTACTGCTGTTATAATTAATTCTGTAAGACTTGAGTGAGTTCAAAAACAGAAAGAGAGATGTGTTAAATAAAAATAGACAGAATGTTTAAGTGAGAAAAATAAATGAGAGATGTAGTGAGTTCAAAAATAGAAAGAGAGATTTGTGAAATAAAAACAGATAGAGAGTTTAAGTAGAAAAAGAAATGAGAGATAAGTGAGTTCAAAAACAGAAAGAGAGATTGGTGGAAAAAAACACAGACAGAGATTCAGTGAGAAAAAGAATAAGAATAAATTAGAAAAAATAAATAAGCAGAAAGAGAGCTTGTGAAATCAACATTCATGTTGGAAATGCTTTTTGGAACGAAATTAAAGTTAAGGCTGGTACTTCAAATGTTAGTACTGCTAGGCATTACTTAGTACTGCTGGGCATTACTTAGTACTGTTAGGCATTACTTAGTACTGTTGGGCATTACTTAGTACTGTTAGGCTAAACTTAGTACTGCTAGCCTACCGTTAATACTGTTTGGGGCATAACAGATTTTTGGCTATTAAATATAGCCGTTGAGATAATTATGCCCAATTCTTCACTTATAGGTTTCCTTAAATTGGATAATTCATGAACTTTCTTTAACTCATAAGATTTATTCATGATAAACATCCAATTCTATTCAGTCGGTCTAATCAAATCCTTAAGTGCTCTCTATATAATCTCAATTGACTTTGCCAAACATACATACTCTCATAAACAAACCTAACCCAGACCTCAATCGATCTTTTCTTAATCAACAATGGCGAATTTGGAGTTCTGTGACACACACAACATGGTCGCTTACTTAAAGAAAACAGAGGGCAGTGAAGGATTTCTTCAAATAGTGGATTTTCTCAACTAAAAGTCACATTCTTTATGCTTCCTTACTGACAAATCCCATTAATCTATATTTCTTTTTATTCAACAGTTTTTGTAAACTGCTAACTAGCAAGCACCATTGATAATTGGTAGAAATGGAAATAACTGCTACAATAGATGGAAAGTTAAGATTGTTTACTGAGCAACTATTAGGAGGCATCTCAAGTTAGAAAGATTCTGATGGTATTAGTATTTGCCTACTATTGGACAATTTTTAAACAACTGCTCTATGGTATGTGTCCAATTCTGACAAATTGACCTTCAAAAAGGGACACTGATTTCCCCTCAATGGAGATTTTTTGAATCCATACCATCCTTTGAGTGTTTATGTTCACGAAGACGCTTGGGAACAATCAGTAGCAATATAGCAACTGCTATTATTGCTTGGCCACTAATAGAAGTTTATTTTTTAAAACTGATTTTTGATGGAATGGTGAAAAACTTGGGTAGTAAACACAAATTTTTAATGTATCAAAGGTTTATTCAAGTATTTTTAAACAAGCACAATAGACCGCTTCTACCTCATAAAAGAACTTATATTGCTCATACCCATACACAAAAACTTTTTAGCAATATGAGGAGGGCTTCTAAGTTATACTAGGGTGGACATTCCAATGGTTCCCAACAATGCTTGTTTAGGGCCCAATTGTTCAAGGGTGAAGGATCAACAGTCCCAATTAATGTCCTATCACACACCCACAGGTGCTCCATCAACCTTACAACCACATCTTTCACTAAAACTTGGGAGTTCTATCAGACAGGAAACTGAGGTTCCTCAGCCCATTTCTCCTCTTCACACCAATGTAGCAGATAAGGCTGCTTCCATAGTTGTGGATGTCAGATATGGAGGGGCTGTGATTCGTAGTTTTGTATACCTAAAATATATATAAAATATAATACTTTTAAAAGAGAAATTAAGAAAGTTACCAGGTTACCCTTGAATAAATTCACCTCTCAAAAATATAAATAATATAATATAAAATACGATGTTAACGTATTTATGATCACCCGGGTCGTTTCCCCAACGACTAGTGAAATTGAAACCACGTTTAGGTTCGGATCCTGATTTGAATGAAGCAAAGATATTTTGGATAAGCTATTACTATGAAATTAAGAAGCAACAAATAATTACAATTAAGCAAATAGACAAACTAAAATTTCACTAAATAAAGAAAAATTGCCGAAAATTATTAAAAATAAAAGCCCTAATTTTTATCTTTTTATAAAAGTTTAATTGAACTAATTAAAAATCAAACCTAAATACTAATTTAAATTAATAGACTTAATTAAAAACTTAACTAAGGACTAATGGTGCAAAAACCTAAGAAACTAATGGGGAAACTAACAAACTAACGGAGGGACTAACTGAAAAACAATTAAAATCGAAAAGTTACACTTTCTACCCTGAGAATCTATCCCGACAACAAACTAAGTCCAATAAGCATTCGAAATTTTAAAGAGCTTAAAATGAAAAACTCAAAGAAGCAAAGTTGTAAAGGAAGCCAGGGGGAACAAGATTAATAAAGGCTACTTGGGCTGAAACTCACAAATAAGCTCTCAAAGAGCTTATCTTTAAGCTGTTACAGAAAGGAGGGCTTATCCCTTGGTTTTAGAAAATAAGCTATAAAAAACTCAAAACTAGATCAAAATGAAAAAGGAAAGAAGTTCTAAAGAGCTTATGATATGCTTAATCTATAAATGAAAAGAAACTAAAGCTTAAACTACTTTTATGCTACTGAAATTGATCATGAAATAAGCAAACTCAGGAAATAAGCAAAGTAACTCAAAATCCAAACAAGCTAAAAACCTTAATAAGCTAAACTAGACTCTAAAACTTTAAGGACTTATTGAACTTACTTATAATCTACCTAATTAAGCAAGAAAATATAGACCCATAAGCTAAATTAACAAATTTAAATCCTAAGGACTCTAAGTACTGTTTTTGGAGTTCTCAGAGTTTTAATGACTTTTGACAGCTAAATTTAACCTGAATTTGATAAGCTAAATCATAAAATTACCAGTTCTAACTAAGCTGAGAACACAGCAGTACTAACTGAGGTTAGTACTGCTAGTGTAAAAATTCAGCAGTATTAACTTATGTTAATACTGCTAGTGCAAATTAAGAATGCACTAAACCAAACACTCCTTTATCATTATGACAGATTTGAGAATAACTTTTTAAGAGAAATCTAATGAACAAAAACTAAATACCAGATAAAAATTAAACAAACTTAAGCAATTATGATTAAACAACTGAATAAGTAAAATTCTAAGATCTTAACTAATTAAGCTAATTTTTTTGGATTTTATGAGTTTTTATGACAGAAATTAGTAACTAATGATCTATAACTATTTAAGCAAAAACAGACTAGAACATATAACTAATAAGCACTAGAAGAGATATTTAAACACTAATAAGCAAATAAGTAGATCTAAACATAGCAAGCAATAAGATTACTATTTAAAGCTAGAATAAAAGGATTTAAATCTCTCTGAATGTTTGAGGAGATCGATTTGTTCTGATCTTAATTAAGAGCAGCTACAAGCTCCC
Source organism: Tanacetum coccineum (assembly GCA_026074375.1). NCBI lineage: Eukaryota > Viridiplantae > Streptophyta > Magnoliopsida > Asterales > Asteraceae > Tanacetum > Tanacetum coccineum. Next base: position 508 of record BQNB010064673.1, on the reverse strand, counting down.
TAGCTTATTAATAAGCTAGGGTATAAGTCCTTGGGATCTCTTCCAAGTTAAGATCCCCTTCCAAAAGCTCAAATTTAGTAAGATCCATAATAGATTTAACTGATTTAAGGTTTAGATAAGATTAATACTGAATTCAAACAGCTTTATTTCAGCTTATAGACTGAAAGAGCTTATTTAAAAGAGATTTAAGAAGATTTAAAGTAAACACTGAATTTTATTAACTAGAAGCCTTGATTACATTACTGAAAAGAGATTATAAAACGATTTTAAGGAAAATTAGCTAAAACAATTAAGCTAATTTTTTTAAATTAAGCTACTACTTCCTAAAAAAAAACTAATCTCCTTGTGTGTGTGAGAGGGAGGCCCTATTTATAGGTGCTGAAAGAAGCTTCTAGGATCTCTTGCTCTGCTCTTCAAACTTTTAATCCTGGCCAATCATTTCTTCAATCATTTGAGCTTCATTTGTGGCCGTTTGATCAAGCCGTGGACACCTGAAGATTGCCAGCGT
>BQNB010064672.1:0-35230 GCA_026074375.1 Tanacetum coccineum | reverse complement strand
CTCCAAAACACCATCAACCAAAGACACTTCCTCATCCTTAAATGACTACATACCCAAATCACCAACTTCATCAATATTACTTTCACCTAATGGTTACTTGAACCCACCAACATCTCTACCTCCAAGAGTTTCTCCGCCACCTCCAACTCAAGAAAATGCATCAATGGACATCACTCTCACCTAATGGTTACTTGAACCCACCAACATCTCTACTTGAACCCACCAACATCTCTACCTCCAAGAGTTTCTCACCCTTTCACCAATTACCCCACTTGATGTCCAATTTGATTCTCCATCACCACCTATTGTTGGCCATCCCATTCCATGGAATCTTCTTGAGGCACATGGAGATTAATGCTTGTGTTGCATTCACAATCATACTCTCATAGTTGGATTGAGAGATGAACTTCAATATATGTTTTCATATATTGAACACATGCTCTCACAACCACCCACAATCATCATTCCACCACCTCCACCATCTTCACCAAACTAAACATACTCTATGTTTGGTTTCTCAAATAAATGTCCATCCATCATTTTGCAAGCAAGTCCTATAGAGCTCTACTAGTTATAGGACTCTTTATAGTTTAAAATTTTCATGTATGTTAGCATGTTATTTATTTTCCTTATGTATGCATGAGTGTGCTTTACACACTATTTTACTTCAATGGATGATTATTGTTGGTTGCATTACTAGTATGCCATGTTTTTCCTTCATGCTACATGTTAGAAATATTTGTATTATTCTAACTCGTTTTTGTAGCCAAGAAACCATAACTCGATTCCTTGGTGCCCTCGAACGAGGGGGAGCACACATCAAGGGGAAGCATTTATTCCGTCAATTTAACTAGTAATTCTCGACGATGTCTTTTTGATTCTACAAAAAGGGGGAGAAATGACATGAAACTCACTAAATACTTGTTTAAAAATAATTTTACATTTAATGAGTTTAAATTTTGTAATCATCAAAAAGGGGGAGATTGTTGATAAAATATAATGCCTAAAAACATTACTAATATTTTTTCACATCCTTACGTTTTGATAATCACAAAATATAAAAACGTTCAACGTAAAATTAAACGTAAACAAGTAATTAGTAGTAAATGTTCATTTCGAAACTAATATCACTTCAAGGTATGAATAAATAAATGCTTCATGCATTTTATGATCAAAAGAAATTTTTATTCAACCTCACACTTTTATAAAATGTTGTAAACATTTTTATAAACATTACAAAACATTTTCTACAATTAAAAGAAATGTTTTATTCAAAATAAACATTTTGAAATTCAAATTTTCAGACCTAAAACGGCTAGAAAAGCTCCAGAAAATTCCCCTTACACAAAAGACAAACTGGGGAAGCCCCAGTCTAGGGCGGCCCCCTTAAATACATGGCTGGCCCCCTTAAAATTAAGGGGACCGCCCACCTATTTAAAGGGACCAGCCCTAGGTAGACTGATTCGTTAGAACCAACACACGTAATATAAAATATATAATATGATGGAAAATTACCAAATTACCCTTGTGGGCAAAGGTAAAAAGGAAAATCTTCACAAATATATATATAATATAATACGTATATTAACCGGGAAGTATGATTCTCGGGTCGTTATTCCCCAATGATTTATGAAATTGAAACCACGTTTGATGTTCGGACAATGATTTGAATTGGAAACAAAGATTGATTTGATTATCTACTTCAACTTGTAAAAAAAAAAAATTAAAAAAAAATCTTTTGTAAATCTTGTATAGTTGTGTATGTTGCTAGATCTTGCAATCTTTATAAGTATATATAGTATCGTGGTTGATCTTAACAAGTAGTGTGTAAAATAGTTGTGATATAATAGTGTGGTGAAGTGAAGCCACAAAGTTGTGGGGGGGGGGGGAAGAAGTCTGAAGTTGTAAAGAAGTCATTGAAAGTTGTGAAGAAGTCTTGAGGTTTGCGAAGTAAGACTAAAGTGTGAAGATTGTGAAGAATCATTAAGTTGGTGTGAAGTCTTGAAGTTGTGTTGTGATCGATTGGTTCTAGCTAAAAAGATTAGAACTCAACATTTAGCTTTGTGTCGTAAATCGGTGTAAGCAACCTTGTGTACGGTTTTCTCCGCATAAGGGAGTTTGTTGACATAGTGACAGAAAATCACGATTTTAGGTGCTCTGGGGAGTGGAGTTTGGCGGCGAATAGTGGCGTCGTTACCGAACAACTATAAATACTCGTGGTTTGTGTGTTTATGTTCTTAACACTTATCTCTTGTACTTACTTTAATCCTTTCATATACTATATTGTTGATATGTGCAAGCAATGAATTCACAAAAGTCGACGATCTAAGTTTTACAACAAACCTAAACCTTAAATTAAAAAAAATCGGTAAACTATTCAACCCCCCTTTCTAGTTTCCACAATATGGGTAACAAGAGCCACGCTACACAAGATTTTTTTAAAATAAATAGTATTTTAAAACTTGAATCGATCTATGAAATCGGAAAAATATTTAGAAGGGCAATCTATGCAAAGACCACCACTATTTAAAAGTGATGGATTTATTTATTGGAAAAATAGATTCAAAACTTATGTAAAGTCAAAAGAATATAATCTTTGCACGTTATTACGATGGTGATTTTTCTCTTATCAAAATAATCCGAAACAAAAAAGGAAGAAGTTGTACATTTCATAAACAAAATGAGATCTAAAAAGAAACTGTGCAAAAAAAAGAAGCTAAAAATGGTAATGTTTATAATTCTTTGCCACGTAAAGAATACGAAAGAATTTTTATTGTCCCAAACCGCAAAAGAAATTTCTGGATACTTTAGCTAATCACACATCCATTAATAATCCAAGTCAAAGCTAATAAAATAGATCCTTCTTATTCAACAATATTAACAATTACGATTCCAAAGAGGAATCAATAGATAACGTCTTGCTAAATTTAACATTATTATTAACTATCAAAAGCACTTCATGAAGGTTTTTCAAGCAAGAATTGTGTTAGGAAATTTCTTAGGCATATACACCAAAAAGGCGAGCGAAAGTCACGACGATTGAAGAATCAAAAATCTAACAACCTTACCTCTTTACGAACATAATGGAAACTAGAAAGTCAATGAAGAGGTATGAAAAAAGACTTCGAAACGTCAAAGGCAAGAAAGAACAATGTAGATCTCTTCAATTAAAGGTGAAAAAGGAAGTAAGTGAAGATGAAAGCTCAGCTTCTATATTGAAGACAAGAGCTAATGCTATGTCCGTAATGAATTCAAGAAATCTTCAAGATACGAGGAAGATTTGAAGACAACACGAGCGATAGAAAAACATTCAAAGAATTAAAATGATGGTTATGGTTAAAAGTGAAAGAAAAAGTTTAGATGTGGAGATCCAAATCACCTCAATAGGAGAAATGTTCAAAGCCACCAAAAGAACAACGATCAACTAGCATTTATGGAGGAGCAATGAGCGACAATGGGTAGATGAAGTAGGAAAGACTAAAGATGAAACTTGCCTTGTATCTCAAGCGCCCGAAGAAATAAGCCTTAGGAGTAACATTGGAACCCGATGAGTTGGATTAAGATAGTGGATTGTTCAAAAACTCCATGACCGTAATTCGAATGTTTGTTCTCTTCATACAAATCATACAACGGAGGAAACGTAATCTTTAGGAGCAACCTGCGCGGTAAAATCATAGGCAAATGTACGATTTCTTAAGACTCCCTAATAATTGAAAATGTTGAGCACGTAGATAACTTAACATATAACTTGCTTAGTGTAGGTCAAATATGTGATAACAAATGCAAAGTAATATTTACCGAACACGATAGCAAAATAATCAAAGACGAAAAAGTTATAGGAAAAGGAATTAGGAAAGGAGGAATATATGTAATAAGATACTAGAAATAAACGAAGACCAAAATATGCCTTGCAACATTGGACAAACACCACAGCTATGGCATAGGAGATTAGTCACGCTAATACTGGCAATTAATTCAATCATTAGCATACTAAAGAAGTTTAGTTAGAAACTACCCAAACTAAAATACGACCGACATTTTTGTGAAGCTTGCAAAATTGGTAAAAATGCTCATAACAAGTCACAAGGCCAAAAAATATAGTTTCAACAACTAGATGCCTAGAACTACTTCACAAGGATTTTGTTATTGGCCCTTCCGCCATACGAAGCTATGGAGAAACGTTAAATCCTTAGAATCGTAGATGACTATTCTCGATTCACAGGACTAAGATTTTAGCAAATAAAACCCGAGCCTTCGAAAAATTCGAAGTATGTTAGGAAAAATGATTCCAAAATAAATTAAGGATGATCCATTGTATCAATTAGACGGATATGTTGAATTTGATAATGCGAAGTACAATACGAAAAACTATTGAGATTTAAATGGGATATCTCACATATTTTCCGGCTCCTCGTAACTCCACAATCAAATAGGGTAGTTGAAATGAAAATCCGCACTCCTACAAAGAAATAAGTTTGAAATCATGTTACACGAACAATCAGTCCTCAAAAATTTTGGTGTAATGCGGTCGATACATCAACCTATATAATTAATAGAGTTTCCATTAGACGTATTTTAGGAAAAACTCCATACGAGTTGTTAAGAGGTAGGAAACCAAACCTTAACTATTTTAGAGTATTCAGAAGTAAATGCTTTGTTCTTAATACAAAGGATTACCTCACCAAGTTTGACCCTAAGATCAATACAAGGTGTTTTCCTAGATATCCGCTAAAATAGTAAAGCTACATAATACTTAACAAACAAATAAAGAAAGTTATGAAGAGTCTTGAATGTAACTTTCGAGTGAAACTTCTCCCCCAGCCTAAAACATCACCATTAAAGATGATGACTAGTCGAAGAAGAAGCTATTGAAGTAGTAAAACAAAACCCATATGAAAAAAATCTTGAAGACATTTCATTCGAAAATAATTCAAATTGTAAATATCTAAAGAATCTAAAACTCATCCTTAGAAAACTTTATTGTAATCTAAAATCAAAGACTCTTAGGTCGCAAGCTCAGACAAAAGCAATTTCTTATAGCTTTATTTTAGATAATAGAACCTAAATTATAAATGAGGGTTGACAAGTACATCAGTAGACTTCCTGATAACATTTATGGAAATGTGAAGTCTGCCAGACCCAAGACGTTGGATGAGACTATTAAGTTGGCCAATGACTTGATGGATCAAAAACTCCACACATATGCAGAAAGGCAAACTGACAACAAAAGGAAGACTGAAGATTCATCCAGAAACAACCATGGCCATCAACAACAACCCTTCAAGAGACAGAATGTCGCCAAGGTCTACAATATGGAGGCGGGTGAAAAGAAGCCATATGGTGGATCTTTGCCCAAGTGCACCAAGTGCCATTTTCATCACAATGGCCCAGGTATTCATAAATGCCACAAATATAACAAGGTAGGGCACTTTGCCTGCGACTGCAGAGGTTCTGGCAACGCAAATGTTGCTAATGCTCAGAGGGACAATAGGGCAGTTTCCAAGGGGAATGGTTGTTTTGAATGTGGAGCTCCAGGACATTTCAAGAGAGATTGTCCAAAATTGAAGAATAAGGATGAGGGAAATGGGAATGCACAAGGCTAGGTATACCTAGATGGAAATGCAGAGAAGAATGAGAATGCATCGAGGAACCCAAACTTCAATGTCGTCACGGGTACGTTCCTCTTAAACAACCGCTATGCATCTATCTTATTTGACACTAGTGCCGATAGAATCTTTATATCTACTGCGTTTAGTTCCCTGATTAACGTCGCCCTAACTCTATTAGAAAATAGTTATGATGTCAAATTAGCTGACGGGAAAATAGCAGGGATAGACACTATTATACGGAGTTGCACTTTAAATTTATTAAACCATCGGTTCAACATAGATCTAATGCCTGTAGAACTGGGTAGTTTCGACGTTATTATCGACATGGATTGGTTAAGAAGGTGTCACGCCGTGATCGTGTGTGATGAGAAACTTGTTAGAATTCCCTATGGGAATGAAACCTTGATTTTTCATGATAACGAAAGTAACAATGGCAGAGAATCTTGGTTGACCATTATCTCATGTTCAAGGGCTTAAGAGTACATGGCGAAAGGATGTCAGATCTTTTTGGCACAGATATCCGCCAAGAAAGAGGAGGACAAGTTGGAAGGAAAGCAACTTAAGGATGTACCAATCGTCCGAGATTTTCCTAAAGTGTTTCCCGAGGACTTGCCGGGTCTTCCCCCAACTTGACGAGTGGAATTCCAGATCGACTTAATTCCAGGAGCCGTACCCATAGCTCGAGCACCATATCGATTGGAACCGTCTGAAATGAAGGAATTGTCAGAACAACTGCAAGAGCTTTCCTATAAAGGCTTCATAAGACCAAGTTCCTCACCTTGGGGAGCCTCGGTCTTGTTTGTCAAAAAGAAGGATGGGTCATTCAGAATGTGCATTGACTACCAGGAGTTAAATAAGCTAACAGTGAAGAATCGTTATCCACTCTCGAGGATCGACGATTTATTCGATCAACTTTAAGGATCCAGCATTTATTCAAAGATAGATTTGAGATCGGGTTATCACCAGCTGAGAGTACGAGAACAAGACATTCAATGACAAAGCTTACTCAGAAAGGAATCAAGTTTGACTGGGGAGAAAAGGAAGAAAATGCTTTTCAGTTAATAAAGCAGAAGTTGTGCAGTGCACCAATTCTGGCTTTACCTGAAGGAAACAAAGATTTTGTGGTGTATTATGATGCTTCACATAAGGGTTTAGGTGTTGTATTGATGTAGAGAGAGAAGGTGAGTGCCTATGCTTCTCGACAACTAAAAATTCATGAGAAGAACTACACCACTCATGATTTAGAACTTGGATCGATGGTGTTTGCTCTAAAGATATGGAGACATTATCTATATGGAACCAAATGCACCATGTTCATTGACCTTAAAAGTCTACAACACATTCTTGACTAAAAGGAGCTTAACATAATACACATCCGACGGAGATCCGCAATTTTGAGGTCTTGCTTGTTACTATCGAAGGTTTATTGAGGGGTTTTCGAAGATTGCTAAATCAATGACAAAACTTACTTAGAAAGGAATCAAATTTGATTGGGTAGAAAAGGAAGAAAAAGCTTTTTAGTTAATAAAGCAGAAGTTGTGTAGTGTGCCAATTCTTGCTTTACCTAAAGGAAGCAAAGATTTGTGGTCTATTATGATGCTTTACACAAGGGTTTGGGTGCTGTATTGATGTAGAGAGAGAAAGTGATTGCCTATGCTTCTCGACAACTAAAAAGTCATGAGAAGAACTACACCACTCATGTTTAGAACTTGGATCGGTGTGTTTGCCTCTAAAAGTATATGGGCGGCATTATCTATATAGGGGGGGGGGGGGTGGGGAGGAAACCCAAATGCACCGTGTTCACCAACCATAAAAACCTAAATAACACATTCTTGACCAAAAGGAGCTTAACATTAGGCAACGCCGTTGCTAGAATTATTTAAGTGATTACGATTGTGATAATCCGTTATCACCCAGGGACATAAGGGTGGTGGGGGTGGAAAAAAGGGGGGGGGGGGGGTGTTAAAACCGTGAAAGGCAAACGTAGTGGCCGATTGAAAAACATTGAGCCCATAAGGAAATTGATTGAGCCATTACGGTTCGAGTCTTAGTTAAGACTATTGGTATTGGATCTTTCCAAGCAAATACGAGAAGCCAGAATCGAAGCCCCTAAAACCAGGGAATCTGAGAAGAAGATGTAGAGGTGGTAATGATCAGAAAATGATAATACCTAAGGAACAGTGTGAACCACGCGACGATGGGAGTTTTATGTTAAACGGCAGGAGTTGGTTTTACCTTGTCGATGGCGACTAAATCTGTGAAATATAGCACGAAATCCCAAGTCAAATATTCTATCCAACCCGTTCGACAAGATGTACCAGACATGAAGAAGCTATATTGGTGGCCCAATATGAAAGCTGACATCGCCACCTATATTAGCAAGGGCTTGACATGTGCAAAGGTCAAGTCCGAACACCAAAGGCCATCAGGACTGTTAGTACAACCAGCTATACCCAAGTGGAAGTGGGATAATATCATGATGTATTTTATCACCATGCTTCCTAAGTCGTCACAGCACGTTTTGACACCATCTGGGTGATTATAGATTCGACTACAAAATCTCTCACTTCTTGCCCCCCAATTTAAGAAAACTGTATACATAATGACAAAGTTGGCAAGGTTATACCTGAACAGGATAGTAGCAAGGCATGGACTACCTGTTTCAATCATCTATGATCGTGATGGGAGGTTCACATCAAATTTATAGAGATCATTTCAGAACGTTTTGGGTACAAATCTGAGTATGAGCACTGTGTATCATCCAGAAACTGATGGTCAAAGCGAGAGGACTATTCAAACTCTCGAGGACATGCTACGTGCTTGCGTGATCGATTTTGGAAAGGGCTAGGTTAAGCATTTGCCATTAGCCGAATTTTCGTATAACAACAGTTATCACGCTAGCATAAAGGCCGCACCTTATGAGGCACTTTATGGCTGAAAATGTCGATCTCATCTGTGTTGGGCCAAAGTTTGAGAAGCTCAACTTACTGGTCCGGAAATGATCCAGGAAACAACGGAAAAGATCGTCCTGATCAAGCAGAGAATTCAAGCTGCTCAGGATCGACAAAAGAGCTACGCTGATTTGAAGCGAAAGCCGATGGAGTTCAAAGTTAGGGACAGGGTTGTGCTCAAGGTCTCACCTTATAAAGGGGTTGTACGACTCGATAAGCGGGGCAAGTTGAACCCGAGATATGTCAGACCTTTCAAGGTTTTAGTCAAGGTTGGAAAACTTTCCTACAAGCTGGAACTTCCTCAAGAATTGAGCAGGGTTCACCATACTTTCCATGTGTCTAATCTGAAGAAATGTTACACTAGCGAACCATTAGTCATGCCGTTAGAAGGAATTCACGTTGACGATAAGCTATAGTTTGTAGAAGAGCTTGTTGAAATCATGGAACAGGAGATCAAACGATTAAAGCGAAGCCGGATACCATTGGTCAAGGTTCGCTGGAACTCTAGGAGAGGTCCTGAGTTCACCTGGGAACGTGAAGATTCGTTCAAACAGAAATACCCACAGCTTTTTGCAAACCGAGCTTCGTCATCCACTACAAGGTCTTAAGCTTTGAGGACAAAGCTCTTTTAACGGGTGGAGACTGTAACATATCTCAATTTCAGGTCATTTTACGACTCCTATTATTCGTCACTATTTATTTTAGTCCGATACGCATTTACTTTTAATTTAACTTTTGGGCTAAATTGCGTAGACTAGAAATAATCATTTAACGTAAACGGTCACCAAATAAATTAAGGTTTACGTCAACCAAGTGTTATGTAATTATTAGGAAGATAATTATTAACATTGCGTGTTTTATTTTTATTGGCCACGTAAAAGGCTTACGATTCGCAATAAAATACATTTAGACACACCCCAAAAATATCTAGACTTACCCAGACTCAAACCAATACCCACTTTTAAACCTTAAACACAAAAATAATTCAATTCTTGTATTAGCTAGCCATTTTGGCCGAATGTGGGTAAACAAAACCCATAAGCTATTTGTCCCATGTGCTAAATCTTCCTAATATCTCCTAAGTACATGTACATCATAGGTTAATTAAACCTTGTACTTAATTTCTCCTAGTTAATCTAATGTACATTGGATATTAGCTACTTTGGATCCTCCCTTTTGTGTCTTGATACCCGCGGCAAGCTAAACACACACACAAACCATAAATTTCATGATCTTAGGTAAATATTGTACCAAAATCTTGTAATTAAGGATGGTACTAGGAAGTATTATCAATACCATGGGTGACTAGCAAGAAAACCATAAAACCACCAACTTAGGGTACGGTTTGGTTTGATTAGGGACTAGGGAAAACCTAACTAAGTCTTAAGCCTATAAATACCCCTCTACACTTGCATACAACACTTCTTGAAACACTTATAAACACACAAACACTCAAACAAATAAACCATATTGTTTTCTTCTCTTATTTGGGTCATAAGCCATGACAAATACCCTCACAATTCATTCGAACCTAAAGTAGGCGCTAGAGTCATCATACGAGGTCACAAGAAGAATACATGAGCCAAGGTTTGGTAAATTATATAAGCTTTGAAGCTTAGGGTTGGTTATTCGATCGTGTATACATTTGGGTTATCATTCTAAACGTCCAAACTTGTCATCAAGACACTAGGACCCTTGTAAGTCGCGTTTAAGCTTGTACACTCTCGTATTATAAATATTTCTTTGATTTCTAGTCATGTAGGTCAAGATATATTGAAATTTAACAATATACGTGAGTATGAACATGCACGGTTCAACCCATGCATGGTTCACATACATATATATACATATATCCGATCTTGTGTGGTGCTAGAATGAGTAAACATATACAAAACAAGGCTTGACAATGACTAAGAGTTACACGTTTTCATTTACAAACAAATTTCACAAAACTTATACGTAAACTTTTAAAAAGAACGAAATGGCGTGGCTAAGGAAGGTGTATACAAACTTATTAAGCGCTTGCATGTGTTAAACGAACCATAGGGAGAACATATGAGCTTAATGTATTCGGCTTAGGGTTAAACACCACAAAATACGAACCATTTACACCCAAAGTAGACGTATATGTCCACAGTTGGGCCACGAAGCCCACCGAAGATTAAGCTTGGCTTATGATTGTGGCTTATAATAAATTTCAAATGCTTAATAAAAGATTAAACGCCCTAGAACCCAACTAGTAAGCTTAACGGGCCACAAATGAGTTCGTTAGACCGTTAATGGGCCTATTGGGTCCGACAACCCACGTACGAACCAAACAAGCCCAACAGGCCAACCTTGTGGGTCCACAGCTTATTAATAAGCACCCTTAAGCTTATGGAGAGGTCTAGTGTGCTTATTGAACTTATATGGACCCTAACATAAAATATAAACACAATCAGACCCTTAACGGGCTTGGTAGCCCATTACCGTGACCAAACGAAGCCCATACGCTACAAATAAGCTTAGATAGCATATTTGTGAGCTTAAGTAGTTTGTTAAGCTTATTATGAACATAGAATAACTGATGGGCCTTAAGAGATCAAGCCTAAAAGTTTAAAAACTTTATCGAGTTCTTATCGGGCCCTAAAAGCCCATTAACGAGCTTATTGGCTTATAAATAAGTCGACCAATAAAAACAGACCCATGAGGGCTTATTTGGACTAGAAAATAAGTTGGAACACATTATAAAGCCTTCATAAACCTTTTGAAAACTATTGGGTTAGAGTTATTAGGCTAACAAGCCTAATAAGCTCGATTAAGCTCAAATAAGCTCACCTGAACTTATTTTTCAGCCAACAATTTTGAAATAAGCCTAAATAAGCTTAATGGGTGCTTACGTACTTTTGAAAATCCTATTTGGACCCTTTATTTGCTTAATGGGCCTTAGCGAGCCAAAAAGGCCCAATAAGCCAAAATAAGCTCTTCCGAGCTTATTTATAAGCTGGCACAGCTTAAGTAGCTAAATGGAGTGTATTAAAACCTATTGTCACTTGTTAGACCTTAATTGGGCTTAAATTGTGATTTTACAAGTTAAGGGACTGAAAGTGTCAATTTGTAAACTTGTGGGTTAAAATTGCCAAATCTGTTTTAATAAAGTCCAGGGGCTGTTTCTATCATTTCTGAAACTTAAGGGCTGTTTGGAACATGTAAGGACCTAAAGTGTAATTTACGTAAAGTTGAAGAACTAAAGGTAAAAGTGTGGAAACATAAAGGTTTAAAGTATAAATATTACATTTTCATAAACATAGGGACTGTTTTTATAAATATAGAAAACCTAAAGGTATTTTACAAACAAAAGTGATTTTTATAAACACTTAACATATCATACAAGTTATAATATTTATCAGATATTATACAAATTGAAATACAACTTAATAAATATGAATATTTATTAATTACGCTTATACATTTACTTTAGCGTGTGCAATCGTATACCTTCCCAAGAGCCGCCAAGTGAAAACAAATACAATAAACATGTGCACCACAACACAAGTGATAACAGTATATATAAACTAGCATTTATTGTAGTTTATGCATTAATTCGTTAGCCTAAACATGTAAACTAAGACTGGCCGTATTTACTTAGGTATTTGACGGTGTGATTCATTTGCCATACTTGGATACATTTATCATTTACAGAGGACTACCTACTCAGGTGAGTTCATAGCCCCATGTTTTACAATTATTTAAATGATTTACATCTCTGGGGTGAGAACATGCTTTGTTTTACAAACTGGACGCAAGTGTACATTTTATACTATGATTACGTGTTTGCCTAAGTAGCGATAACCCATTGAGCCCTTTATCATGAACTGTCAATTACTATATTGTGAGTGCGATGTTTATAAAAAAAGGAATCTATTTGGGATTAACATCCCCGTTTGGGTGAGTAGTGCTCACTGTGCCGGGTTGTCAGACAACAAACGCATATCAGGTCGGATTTGGGATGTTGCGGGTTAAAACATCATTCACGGGCATTTATTGGCAATTTATTGCATTCATACATGTCGAGCTTCAGTATCATGAGCTTAGGAAAACATAATTACTTTTTATGATGTTTGCATCTGTTGCTTAATCATACACTTGGAAATGACACTTTTAAGCATGTTTTCTCGAGTCAATGAGGCACGAGGTGCCAAGATACATTGGGGGTCATTCTTTAGTGAGTCAGTACTAAAGATTTGGGGCGTATTACATTTTGAGAACATTTGTTATAAACCGAAATCTTTACTTATATTGTCGAACAATTTAAAGCCATGAGCTTATGTAATGAACAAGTATTTTGTTAATCCAATGTATCTTTTTAAAATGACACGTTTAGTGGTCATTCTCATATCTTATGCTATTGATCTATGAAGTAACGCCCTCAGATATTCAACATTCCACTGCTACCCAGATTTGGGGGTGTTACATATCACTTCATACCCGTTTATGTGCTTAATTATGTGTTTTCCTTATCATTTAACTAGGTCTAGTCCTACATATTTAATGCATTGCAACTTCAGTGTTGTTTGGGCGTAGGCTAAAAGTCTAGGATAGAAACATATAACGCTTATTCATATAGCTAGAATAATAGGATCACTAATAGAAAGCCCTATTTTGATCTATGGTTAAGTGGATAGGTAGACTAAGCCGGTGACTTAGGATTACACATAACGTCCTGTTTCCATAGGTAGTTATGTTAGTGTGGACTACTAGTATATGAATATCCATTAAGCAATAAGTTGGTAAAGCCTCCATGAGCTAGGATTCAATATACCACCAATATAGTTTCCTAGATAGATTATAATCAACGGTGTGAGCTTTATACGGGTTTAGGTTAATTATGACAGAATTAACTAGCGACAAACCTCGAGTCAAGGGAGAAGATCCACCTAACTTTAGAATGATATACCACCAACGAATTAATACAATTATTGGACGAATAGACAATCAAGGCATATTATTAGATTAAACTGGCTAATACGTTTTCATCAAATTTTACTACTTCATAATTTTTTGTTAATCATTTGTGTCACACCCCCAAATGGGGACTCGTCCGATTTAGCGTCCGGGGGCGAGACGTCACTGTATATCTCAAGTACAAAGCATAAAGAACGACCTCTAAGGGTACGTTTGAAAAATAAACACTGTTGCATAAATTCAAAATATTAATAAGTTTTACATTGATCAAATTTAAAAGATAAAATTGTTAAAATGTGGAAGCTTAAATAAGTTCAACAACAGTATTTAAAGACATAGATAAATTTCTGGTAAACCGGTCTGGGCAAATAGACTTCACATAAGTCAAGCAACAACATCCATACTAAGCACCTGAGAAAAACATGCTTAAAACGTCAACATAAAGCTGGTGAATTCATAGGTTTAGTTTAAAACGTAATTAATGTGGACCACAAGATTATCAAAACGTATGGACAGTTATAGGATACAACCTTTACATAAAGACAATTTACTTGCACCTAAGCATCATGACACTGAATGCTAATACAAAAGATAGCATGTACAGTCTATAAAAGGCCTCCCTTCAGGTGGTCCACCAAAGACCACCTAACTAGGTTTACATGACATATATCCGTTTAGTCATTGGCAAACTCGAACTAGTAAGTGCTTCTTACCTAGATAGGGATAATTAGTCCCAATAGATCTATTTATTCACTCGCGCTCACTTAACCAGCCAGTCGGTTAAAGATGATTAACAGTTCATGATAATTCGGGCAATAGTGGTCTAAACGCTACTTAGGCAACACGTAAACGGGGAATTTCTCATGTATAGTACTTGTGTCCAGTTTTAAAAGCAAGCAATGTTTCTCACCCCAAGTTATAAAACAATTATTCAAAATAATTTAAAAGTGGGGCTATGAACTCACCTTGATTGGTGAATCGAAGAAGAATAGTCTAGAATAAAATCACACGATAGCGAACAACGGTTCGTAAAGACAACCTATGAAATGAAGGTTTGGTTTAATATCGGAGTAGCGCAGAAGTGCGGATAATGCATAAGCATATACTAGTGTACTTTTGTTAATATATTTCTAAAAATTAATGTTTATGATCGTATAGTAGTTAAAATGTTTCTATAAGTAAATCGAGTAAATAATAGTACGTACATTAATATTATATACATATAAATGTCTAAGTAAAAATATAAATATATATATTATATATATTTTATATATATATTGTTTCGACACATTATTAAATTCCCGTATATCTAGTTTTATCATGTGCGTTTTCTAATATTTACTAAGTATAATAGGCATGACCCGTTCGTGTTTACACGTTTTTCAAAGTGGTAGACTTTAATAAAAACCATTTTCAAATCACTTTCAATCCTCTTTTCATAATTACAAACTATACATTATCAAAACCTTTTTATTATTTAATCAAAAGACCATTCGGACCCTTATCGGGCTTTTAAACCCAATAAGCTTAATCTTATTACTCGTAACGTCCAACGTTCAAAATAAGTTAAACGTATAAGCTACACCGTAGCTTTACGCCTTGGTGTATTGTATTTATGTTGGGCCTTGGCCCGTTAAGTCCAAAAATGTAGTTTTACTTATCCATATAGTCCGATAAGCAAAACATTAAATAATAAATACGCGACTTAATAATAAGCTATCAATAAGCTCAAAATAGGCCAATAAATATAAGCCGAAACAAAATAAGCTAAACAACACTTCTACTTTCTTTTCTAGTTGGGCCGAACCAAATAATAAGCCCATTAAGTTCAAAATAATCAAAATTAGCTTCCAAAGGCTTATTAACATAAGCCGAATAAAAATAAGCTAGAAATAAGCTCAATAAATCCAAGTTACAAGAAACAAGCTTGAACAAATATTTCTTTATGTTTTCTATTTTAGGATGCAACATATATAAGTCACATAAGCTCAAAAATAATCAAATAAGATTTCCCATTAGCTTATTATATAAGCCGAATACAAACAAGCTATAACATACCATTTTTATTACACAAAATTAACCACGATCACAAAACAATGATTTCCTTATATTTCTTGTTATTATTTTCGAACCATAGACCTAACCTTTTAAGGTTTATGTAGTTTTAAAATCTTTGTTTTTACAAAATAAGTTGTACAACTAGTAAGTATGCATCAAGATGATTATGAAAGTACAAGTTATGAAAAGATTTGAAGATTTACAAAGATTGAAGGTTTTTAGAAAGATGAACAAGACAAAAACAACCTAAATGTTTTTTAACAAATAACCGAATGATAAAAATGATCAAACCTTCAACGAATCTTCAAGAGTTTTTGATCAAAGATGAAAATTTTATGGATTTATATATGTGTGTATGTATTTCGTGGGCTAGGAGAGCAAGAGAGAAAAAGAAAACTCAAATGCTAAGTGTGTGTGAAATATGAATGAAACTATGAGATTTAATATGGTATATATGTGTAAGATTACTGCACACACTAAAAGGGTGTATGTGTGTGGTGCATGTGATAGGACAAAGAAAGAGAGGGGACGAAAATGATCTCCCAATCAAATTCAAGCTAGGATAAAACATGAGTTGTAATATTGTCTTATTGATTTTGAATTCAAATTGGCATCTTAGGTTCACATGAGGTGTCTTGTTTGGACGCATATATGCAAGGAGGAGGGGGGACCAATTGTTTTTAATATTTTAATATGCTAGTGCTCCTTGTGTGAATTAATTTCAAATCCTCCATGCATATGCTCATATTTTAAGTACATCATGATTCACGTAAGTAACGAAACGAATAACGGTATCCCCGAAAATTATGAAATTTTAAATATTACCTTAAAATATAAAACGGGCTTTGCCAAAAATACTACACGTTGGTGTATTCCCGGTTCACTCCCGTCGACGATTCTCAGATAAATAGAAGGAAAACTTCCCGGTTAAACGTAAAAGTTAAATGAAACTTTAAAAATTCAAATTAGCGACCGGTAACGGCTAAAATATTGAACGGAAATTTTTGGGGTGTCACATCCTTTCCCCGTTAAAAGAGCTTTGTCCTCAAAGCTTAAGACGTAGTTTCTGCCACGGGCGCAGAAATTGGGAAAAGATGAGGGTACTTCTTTTGCATTTGATCTTCACGCTCCCAGGTGAACTCATGACCTCTCCTAGAGTTCTAGCGTACTTTGACAATCAAAATACGACTCTGCTTTAGACGTTTAACCTCACGGTCCATGATCTCGACAGGCTCTTCGATGAAGTGGAGTTTGTCGTCGATTTGGATTTCATCCAACGGTATAGCAAGAGGTTCATCAGCCATGCACTTCTTCAAATTCGAGACGTGAAACGTACTATGAACTCTACTCAACTGCTCTGGGAGTTCAAGTCGGTAGGCAACGGTTCCTACTTTGGCAATGATCTTAAAAGGTCCTATATAGCGAGGGTTTAGCTTTCCCCGTTTGCCAAAACGTATCACCCTTTTCCATGGCGATACTTTTAGCATGACCTTATCTCCTATTTGAAACTCAATGGGTTTCTGTCTTACGTCGACATAGCTCTTTTGATGGTCATGGGCGGCTTGGATACGACTCTTGATTTGGACGATCTTCTCAGTTGTCTCGTGGATGATCTCTAGGCCACTAGCTGTTCTTTCTCTTAATTCAAGCCAACTGATAGGTGGGAATCGACATTGCCCATACAATGCCTCAAAAGGAGCAGCCTTAATGCTGACGCTAGCCTTTTCCAAAGTCGAGTACATAGGCACGTAACATGTCCTCTAACGTCTGAATAGTTCTCTCACTTTGACCATCGGTCTGTGGATGGTAAGCCGTACTCATATCCAATTGAGTACATAATGCTTTATTAAGAGATTTACAAAAATGTGAAGTGAATTTCCCATCACGATCAGAGATGATTGAAACTGGGACTCCATGCCTTGAGACTACTTCATTCAAGTACTGTCTCGTCAACTTCTCTAACGTGTCATCTTCTCGCATAGGCAAGAAATGAGTAGAATTAGTGAGACGATTAACGATTACCCAAATTGTGTCTTGACCGATTTCCGTCTTTGGCAATTTAGTCACAAAGTCCATCGTTATGTTCTCCTATTTCCATTGTGGGATTTCCAGTTGAACCAAAAAACCGGATGGATTTTGATATTCTACCTTAACCTTGGCACACGTTAAACACTTATTGACATATGTGGCAATTTTTTGCTTTCATGTTGGGTCACCAATACAGCTTCTTAAGGTCTTGGTACATCTTATCTAATCCAGGAGGGATGGAATACTTTGAC
Organism: Tanacetum coccineum; assembly: GCA_026074375.1. Taxonomy (NCBI): domain Eukaryota; kingdom Viridiplantae; phylum Streptophyta; class Magnoliopsida; order Asterales; family Asteraceae; genus Tanacetum; species Tanacetum coccineum. The sequence goes on along the minus strand of BQNB010064672.1, from coordinate 17,389 downwards.
TTATGATACTCATGCACAATCAAAGCTCTCAGGTCACCAAAACATGAAATCCAACTTCGATTGTTCAAACACAACGTTTTGTCAGTACGAGGGTCTAGCTTGTTAATTATGCCATGCAAATCTTCGTTGATGAAGTTCTCTTCTTTCCTGGCTTCCGATTGAGCACTTAAAATCTGCTTAGGAAGGTTTAACCATATAGTCATAACTAAGGCCCAAACTCGTAGCGGCTTACTTCTTTCCTTTCGACTCAGGGAATCAGCCACCACGTTCGCCTTTCCTGGGTGATATCGAATCTCACAGTTGTAGTCGCTCAACAACTTTAATCATCTTCGTTGTCTCATGTTCAGCTCTTTCTGATCGAGAATGTGTTGCAAACTCTTGTGATCAGTAAACACGATACACTTTGTACCGTACAGATAGTGTCTCCACATCTTCAAAGCAAACACTACTACACCAAGCTCTAGGTCGTATGTAGTATAATTCTTCTCATAAACCTTAAGTTGGCGGGATGCGTAAGCTATGACCTTCTCCTTTTGCATCAAAACCACACCCAACCCTTTATGCGAAGCATCGCAATATACTACGAAGTTCTCACTTCCCTCGGGTAAAGCCAAAATCGGCGCACTACACAATTTCTGTTTCAACAACTGAAACGCAGCCTCTGCCTTTTCTCCCTAATCAAACTTTACGCTTTTCTGAGTCAACTTCGTCATAGGCCTAGCGATTTTCGAGAAACCTTCGATAAATCGTCAGTAGTAACCGACAAAACCTAAAAATTGACGAATCTCGGTTGGTGTCTTGGGTGACGCCCAATCCTTGATTGACTCAATCTTAGCGGGATCAATGTGAATACCTTCACTATCAATCACGTGACCAAGAAATTGTACATTTGATAGCCAAAATTCGCACTTTGAAAACTTGGCGTACAACTCCTCCTTCTTAAGTAACCTTAGAATTAACTTAAGGTGCCCTTCATGCTCCTTTCTACTCTTAGAATAGATCAAAATATCATCGATGAACATGATCACGAATCTATTCAGATACAATTTGCACACCTGATTCATCAAATCCATGAATACTGCCGGTGCGTTAGTCAAACCAAACGACATTACTTGGAACTCGTAGTGACCCTAGCGAGTCCTAAATGCAGTCTTGGGAATGTCTTCCTCACGAACTCTGAGTTCGTGATAACCATATCTCAGGTCAATCTTAGAGTAGACTCTTGACCCTTGCAGTTGATCAAACAAGTCGTCGATTCTCGGAAGTGGGTATCGGTTCTTCACAGTAAGTTTGTTTAGTTTACGGTAGTCAATACACATCCGAAAAGATCCATCTTTCTTTTTGACAAACAAGACCGGAGCTCCCTAGGGTGAGGAACTGGGTCTTATAAATCCTCTGTCAGAAAGTTCCTGCAACTGAGTGGATAACTCTTGCAGTTTGCCTGGTGCTAATTGGTACGGGGCTCGTGCTACAGGTGCAGCACCAGGGACTAAGTCGATTTGAAATTCAACTTGTCGAGCAGGCGGTAGTCCAGGTAAGTCTTCTGGAAAGACTTCTAGAAATTCTCGTACGATTGGCACGTCCTCAAGATGCTTCCCGTTTGACTAGTCCTTAGTCTTCTTAGATGTAACTTGCACTAGATAAACTTGACATCCCTTCTGTATATACTTCTAGGTCTTTGTATACGATATGATGTTCAGCTTCGACTTACTTCTGCCGTCACAATCATCACCTCGGATTATCAACACTTCATCTCCATAAGGGATACGGGCGACCTTCTCGTCACAAACGATCAACGCATGGTATTTCGCCAACCAATCCATACCGATGATGATGTTGAAACTACCAAGTTCTACGGGCATTAGATCTATGTCAAACGGATGACCTAATAATCATAACGTATAGCCTCTAAGGACAACATTTGTTTTTGAAATTCTTCCATCGACAAGTTCTACGGCATAACTAGTGTCTAAAGTAGATGGTGCAACATCAAGCAAGGCACTAAAGGTAGATGACACAAAACTCCTATCGGCTCCTGAATCGAATAACATAAAAGCATAACAGTTATTGAGAAGGAACGTACCTGTGACAACGTTTGAATCGGGGTTTGCTCCTCCTCCTCCTATAGCGTAAGCCTTTGTCATAGCTTTATTACTTACAGTCTGGTTTCCAGTCTTGTTTCCATTCTTGTTTCTAGTCTTGTTTCTATGGTTTTGATTTCTCAACTTAGGACAATCTTTCCTAAAATGTCCTGGCTTTCCACACTCATAACAAACAATACCCGGCTGACTCCCAACTGGGGCTCTCTTAGTGTTTGGAGTAACCGTAGTCGTACAATCCCTAGTTATATGACCGACTCTCTTATAGTTTCCACATCTCACAGTATATGGCCCTGCATGGTGTAACTTGCACTTGTTGCAGTAGGGAAGAGATCCAACATACCCCTTTTCTCATTGTTCCCAGTCGTGTAAGCTCTTGCCACATTCTGGCCTCTAACATTTTGTTGCTTGAAAATTGGTTGTTGCCCCCGATTGTCTCTCGGGTTGTTATCCAACCTTCTTTTGTTTTTAGCACTTGTAGCATATCCTTTGAACTTTTTGATCCATTAAGTTGTTGGCAATATGAATTGCATCTTGAAGTTTAGTGGGTTTAGAAACGATTAAATTTCCTTGAATATTGTCAGGCAAATCTCCAACGAATCTCTCAACTTTGTCCCCCTCATTTGGGACCATTCTAGTACACAACAACACCAACTCCTAAACTCTTTTGGTATAAGCGGTCAAGTCATTTCCTTTCACAGCCAAGTTCCACAACTCAGTCTCCATCTTCTGGACCTCGTTTCTTGGACAATACACTTCTGTTATCAACTTCATAAGTTCTGCCCTAACTCATGGCATAGGCGGCCTCAATTCCAATTGTCCTTTTATAGGAGTTCCACCATGTCAATGCACTGTTCAGAAGCGTGCACAAAGCATACTTCAGTTGATACCCCTCAGGACAATTGCTAATGTGGAATACCGTTTCCATCTTCTCAAACCAATGAGTTAACCCAACAACTCCTTTTGTCCCATTAAAGCTAAGTGGCTGACACTTCAGGAAGTCTTGATATGTGCACTTTCGAGCAGGCACAAATCCTCCAAAGTTATAGCCATTTCCTCCTCCATTCCCATTACCATTTCCATTTTCTCTATTTCCATTCTCCCTATTTCCATTTCCTCTATTTCTATTTCCTCCATTTCCATTTTCCTCCATATTCCATCTCCATCCTCTTAGACAACCTACCCCCATTCTCTCATAGAGTCAAGGTTCCTGGCAGTGGTACGAGCTCCTAACGCTCCTGCCATTTGACGATCAATTTGCTCGTTAAGTCCTTCACGTGTCCTTGATGCTCCAGATTGAGTGTTAGGCATTGTCCTACATCATAACAATACACAACATGATGAAATTCCATGGTGATACGAGGTGGTTAACGGGGTTCGAATAAAATAACAAGTATTATTATACGGAAATACAAAATCATAATAACTTCATGATAATGCCACAATTTAGTAATAATGCAATATGTGATAAGCAAAAGAAAATATCATTAAGTTAAGAATATCAAACATAGAATGGTAACATTAGATTTCATATCATCAATACTAATGGTTACAACACGGTTCCAAAATATAGGATTTACAAATCCCTTTAAACAAGCTACTATTAGGTGTTATAGGTTAACACTAAGATACTCTAGGAATAATCTAAGAACGGTAGCCCAAATGCTTCCTGGCATAAGCCTCAAGCCTAGTAATCCTCATACAATCATAAAATCTAAAATGCCGAATCTGTCTCATCTCCCTCTGAACACGCAACTCTCTACGCTGAGACCGGGCAACTCTCTGACTCGCAACATCCATCAAGTCTCTAAGTCTCCTATTATCCCACTCCAGCTCTCTGATCCTCTCCAACATATCAGCACTCTGCTTTCCTATCGCTATCATCCTGTGTCCCTGATCCCTCTAGATACTCTCAATAACCTGAACACGATGAACCGGAATCTCCTCAGTATGATCATGAAACCTCTGAACTAAATCTCCCAAATGTCTCATACGTGACCTCTACAACTCCCTCCTAAGCAGGCTCAGGGATATCATCAGCTACCACTGGGTGAGTAACTCTATCCACTATAACCTTAACTGGGCCTCTCATACCCGTCTCAATCTCCTCTTGATCAATAGCCTCAACTACAACTCTAGCATCAACCCCTCTATCTGTAAGAGCATCCACATAAGCGAATTACTCGTCAATCTATGCCTGATTCTCAGGGTCAATATCAATCTCATTGATCCTTACGACATCAACATCCATCTCTAAATTAGTCCCTCTAAAACTAGATGGCTCAGAACTCTCATCCACAAAGTCAACTCCTAATCCTGTCTCTCTAGGTACATATGGCTTAAAACTATCCTCTGGACAACCCTCTAAATCTATAGCTGACTCAAGACTCCTAATCCTCTTAGGTGATGGTAAAAGGTCAGCACGTGAATAAGACAATTCTCCAAGAGTAGGTAAAGATAACGGTACAAATGCAGCAGGGGGTCTACTCCTCTTGCAAGAAGGGCTCGCAGAAGAAGGATCATGAGATGGTCTATCGGAAATAGCAGCAGATGAACGATGAATACTCGGTACCAATGAACATAAATGATGACTAGGTCTCATACCCGATGATGGTGTGGGTAATGAATGATCAGAAGATGAATGACTAGATGCATAATTAGATAAAGAATTCGAAGAAGTCTTTGATGATGAACTCGATGATGAATCCCTCAAAGAATCATCCGAAGAAAAATGATCTAAAGAAGAGTAATCAACTGAATGTCTCACAGCAAGACGATGAGTAGGTAACGGTCCAACCCTCTTCCTTACAGTCATCATGTGTACCGGTACATTAAGATGGTAGCGGTACGGTCGACCATGAGGAATAGGCTGCCCAGGTGCAAGAACCATAACTCGACATCGAAGTGCACCAGATGCAACAGGTGAACTCTGGGTAGAAAGGGTAGTCTTAGTAAATGGTGTACCATGGGTAGGTGATGGTGGTGTATCGGGTATATCACTATCTGAAGAATCATCGGTCGATGAAAGAAATGGTGAAGTAGCTGGTAGTGGTGGTATATGATCTGATGACGGATCCTCAAATGGATCAAACTCTATATCAGATACGGGTGAATAATCAGGTGATACGGGTGTATAATCAGGTGATGGTTGTATAGTGGATGAAACAGTAGGTATCAGTGTGGTATCAATATGGGTAGTAGGTGGAATCACGGAAAGTGTAGTGTTAGGGATAGTGGTAGGGATAGTACCAAACAAGATAACTCATCTAATAGATGTCCCCATACTCTCCTCAGACGAATCTAATGAAACTAAGATAACAAAGATAGCCATGACCTGCACAAGCAAAAGTTTATATAAATATCCCTTATATCAACCATGCATGATGCGAAAAAGAATGGTCAAATGGGTAAATGAATGAATGAATGAATGGGTAAATGAATGGATAGATGAATGGATGAATGAATAAACCATCAGATGAAGTACCGCGAAAAGAATGCAATACAATTATAGTAATATTAGTTATACTTAGTATTTAATTACATAGTACATATACATATTACATATATGTAAAATTACGTAAGGCACATATAATCATGTAGGATCACATACTGGTTATAGACCAGACCAAGTTTATACTACCTGATTCTCTATAACCTTGGCTCTTGATACCAATCTGTCACACCCCCAAATGGGGTCCCGTCCGATTTAGCGTCCGGGGGCGTGACGTCACTGAATATCTTAAGTACAAGGCATAAAGAACGACCTCTAAGGGTACGTTTAAAAAATAAGCACCATTGTAAAAATTCAAAATATTAATAAGTTTTACATCGATCAAGTTTAAAAGATAAAATCGTTAAAATGCGGAAGCTTAAATAAGTTCAACAACGGTATTTAAAGACATAGATAAATTTATAGTAAACCGGTCTGGGCAAATAGACTTCACATAAGTCAAGCAACGACATCCATGCTAAGCACCTGAGAAAAACATGCTTAAAACGTCAACATAAAGTTGGTGAATTCATAGGTTTAGTTCAAACATAATTAATGTGGACCACAAGATTATCAAAATGTATGTGACAGTTATAAGAGATACAACTTCACATAAAGAGGCATTTACGTTGCACTAAGCTCATGACACTGAAGCTAATACTAAAAGATAGCATGTACAATGTCCGACCAAAGACCACCTAACTGGTTTCGACATCACATATATCTGTTAGTCCTTGGAAAACTCGGACTAGTAAGTGATTCTTACCCGGATAGGGATAATTAGTCCTAATAGATATATTTATTCACTCGCGCTCACTTAACCAGCCAGTCGGTTAAAGATGATTAACAGTTCATGATAATTTAGGAAATAGTGGTCTAAACGCTACTTAGGCAACACGTAAACGGGGAATTTCTCACATATAGTACTTGTGTCCAGTTTTAAAATCAAGCAATGTTTCTCACCCCAAGTTATAAAACAATTATTCAAAAAAATTAAAAGTGGGGCTAGGAACTCACCTTGATTGGTGATCGAAGAAGAATAGTCTAGAATAAAATCACACGATAACGAACGACGGTTCGTAAAGACAACCTATGAAATGAAGGTTTGGTTTAATATTGGAGTAGCGTAGAATTTGGGATAAGGCATAAAGATTTACTAGTGTACTTTTGTTAATATATTTCCAAAAATTAATGTTTGTGATCGTATAGTAATTAAAATGTTTTTGTAAGTAAAACGAATAATAATATGTATATTAATATTACATACATATATATGTCTATGTAAAAATATTATATATATTATATATATATATATATATATATATATATATTGTTCGGCACTTTATTAAATTCCTGTGTATTTAGTTTTATAATGTGCGTTTTCTAGTATTTTCTAAGTATAAATAATTTATAAAAATTTCGGCATGACCCGTTCGTGTTTACATGTTTTCCATAGTCGTAGACCTTATTTAAAATCATTTTCAAATCACTTTCAATCCGCTTTTCATAATTACAGCTATACATCATCAAATCTCTTTTGTAATTTATCAAAGGACCATTCGGACCCTCATTGGGCTTTTAGACCCAATAAGCCTAATCTTTATTATTCGCAACGTCTAACGTTCAATGTAAGTCAAACGTATAGCATCTAAGTCGTACACTATTAAATACGTTATTTATGAACTTATTCAATAATCTATACCGTAGCTTTACGCCTTGGTGTATTGTATTTATGTTGGGCCTTGGCCTGTTAAGTCCAAAAATATAGCTTTACTTATCCATACAGTCAGATAAGCAAAACGTTTAAATATTAAATACGAGACTTAATAATAACCTATTAATAAGCTCACAATAAGCCAAGACAAAGACCCATTAAGCCAACCGTGGGCCTTAAGTCACGATTTGGGCTTGTATGTTGGGCCGGAATCTTATAAGCTCTCATGGACCCATTTATTAAGTCCGTTAAGCCAATAAGCGTCGAACAAGTCCTTAGTTCATCAATAAGCTACGATAAGCTCTCGATGAGCCCAAGTATAATAAACCGAACCACATAAGCTCAAGAATAAGCTCGTGGTGTTGGGCCTTGGATGTGGGACGCGGCTAAAAGCCCAAGAAAACCATATTCATGCTTATTTATTAAGCCGAATGAGTTCACCATTTGTCCTTTCAAAATAAGCTAGAAAATAAGCTAATAAATATAAGCCGAAACAAAATAAGCTAAACAAACACTTCTCCTTTCTTTCCTTGTTGGGCCGAACCAAACATAAGCCCATTAAGCTAAATAAAATCAAAATAAGCTTTCCCAAAAGCTTATTTACATAAGCCGAACATAATAAGCCATAAGCTAATATTTTTATTACACAAAAATAACCACGATCACAAAACTATACTTTCCTTATATTTCCTTTCATTATTTTCGAACCATAGGTATAACCTTTTAAGGTTTACGTTGTTTCAAAATCTTTATTTTTACGAAACAAGTTGTACAACTAGTATGTATGCATTAAGATGATCATAAAAGTACAAGTTTTAAAAAGATTAAGAGGCTTACAAAAAGAAGTGGTTTAGAAGGATGGTTGATGACTAGAAACAACCCAAACATTGTTTATAATTAACCCGAATACAAAAAGTATTAACCATGAATAATATCTTCAAAGGTTTTTGATCAAGATTGGAAAATTTATGAATTGTGTATGTGTTTGGTGATTTTCGGACCAAAGAGAGCAAGGAAGAAGAGAGAAAACTCAAAATGTGTGTGTGTGAATAATAAAAATGAGAATGAGGTATACATGATTTATATAAGAACAAAATTCCACACAGCAAGAGTGTGTGTGTTGGTGTATGCGTCGGCTAGAAGACAAGGACCAAAGGGGACCAATTTGATCTTCCAATGAGGTTCAAGGTGGACAAATACTAGTCACATGTTGGCTTTTGTGTGTCTTATTTGATTCAAAATTCAAAATGGTATCCCAAGAGTGTGTGTATTCGGTTATAAGAAGCCAAAAGGAGGGGACTATTGTGGTCTCCACCATATAAGAGTTAGTGGGTTTGAGATGAATTAATTTCCAAGGTTCCTAACTTGCACATATTGATCAAGTAAAACACGTAGCACGCGAACAACGAAAACGAGTAACGGTATCATGGAAAATTACAAAATTTTAGATATTGACTTAAAATGCTAAAACGTAGACATTGCCAAAATACTACAACGTTTGGTAACCTGGTTCACTCCCGGTAATGATTCTTAGATAATAACAGAATAACTTCCTGGTTAAACGTAAAAGTCAAACGAAACTTTAAAATTTAAATTATCAAACGGAAACGGCTATATTATTGAACGGAAATATGCGGGGTGTGACATCCTTTCCCTGTTAGAAGAGCTTTGTCCTCAAAGCTTAAGACGTAGTATTAGACGTAGGTTCAGGATTTGCAAAAAGGTGCAGGTACTTTTTCTGCATTTGGTCTTCACACTCATCATAGTTTTTTCTTGGAAATATGAAAAGTTAGATTTCAAGAAAATCTTTATTAAATGATTACCTACGGGGACGATATATTAACTCTAACTGTGAATCTAATATAATCTTTACAAGTATACAAAGAAGCTAGAATCCAAGTATGGATTAAAAGCACGCATTCTAATGAGATAATCTTAAGTTTAATTGTTAAACAAATCACTTGTGGATTTGATTTATAAACTAAGATAACTCAAGAGTTAAGCTCGAAGTAGTGGGAGTAAATTTTGTTTTCTTACTTTTCTAAAACGGTTATGCTATTGAACTAACTAGAAACCAATTTAATTATCTTAAGTAAAGTTTTATATCTAGATTGAAATAAGGTTCCTTGTAAGACATTTATAGAAATAAAACATGTACCTTGGAATAATATTTTTGATACATATGTGGTGAATAAGTTCGAGTACAATCTGAAAATATCATTTGAGTGAAACAACTCGAAGGATCTATCTTACTTGATTAGATTGAACACATAAATGAAAACCTAATGTCCCACTAAAAGATTCATTATGTACATAATATTGTGTATGGGTGATGTGACAACATTGTAATCTAATTAAAAGATATTAGAAGGAACATTCCAATTAATGTTTAATTAGGAATTCATTCCTAGAATTAATAATGAAGATACTATGGATATACATTGTGATAATCATAGTAAGATCATTATGATCAACAAACCTTGGGTTTGTGTGATATCCAAACATTATTAAAGAAGTGTTCAGAATACGATGGTTTAGCATAGTGTTGTTCGTATACACTAGTGCTTGTTTTAATTAAGATGATACTCAATTTTTATAGAAGCAAGTTTTTCATGATAAGATTGATGGCTACATATGCTTGGTTTAAAAAGCATAGTTGCATAATACTGTATTAAAAGAATAAGAATGCTTTACAGTTTGGAAAACTGTTGCGATGACTGTATTCATTAGGATGTTTTATATGTCATACATCTTATGGAATGTAAATGTGACTAGACTTATATAAGTGATACTTATAAGTGAGTGCACACTTACAACAATCATCATAATTATTCAAAGTACTTCACTATTCATGAATTTTTAAAATAAGTATTCTCAAAGTCCCACAAGATCATGACCTAGTTTACTTGTTCATGGAACCTATGCCTTACCACTAATTGTGATTGTTGTAGATAAGACATTAGTGCTTAACTGGGATCATCACACACTGATCTTATTTGGTATTTAGATAATGGAACTATAAGCAGTTGTATTAAACAATGAATTGAGATATATGGTATGATCGTTTTCATTTATACTACTGTGTTCTATATTTGCATGTTTAATACTTGAATACATTTATTTATTATAAACTATGTCCATTATCAGTTAACAATATAGGAATATTGTTAAGATAAGACAAATGTGAGTGTTTGGTTGTATTCTGGAGAATATGTAAAGATGATTATGCCAACTTCACATGTTATTCAATGTGGTTGAATATTGGATACCCCACATGTGTAGATCACTTTATGGATCAGTGTCATTAGGTGCATTACACACATAGTGAAAGTTATGTTTATCCTTAGACTTGAGATGCAAACGGGTTTTGCATGTATGGATAGCATTCCTTGATTATAAGCATACCACTAGTCTATCAAAAGGTAGTTATAAGGGCTATTTTTAGAAGTGTTTTGAAGTACATGACGGACACTTGTAGTCAAAATAAAATTTGTTCCTCTACGTGTTTGGGAGTTAGATACTTACTGGGCCCCTCGTTGGGTTGATAAGATGTGTACGTGGTCGCGTCCAAAGTATAGTTAAGATGATTCTTTTTACATTTGGTAATCTTGATCAATACAGATACGAGACACAGAATCGTTAAACTATGGAATGACTATTGATCCATATTCATATTTAACATTGTATCTGAAACGAAAGGATAAGTTGTTTACCAAAACTATATACTCAGGTATTTCTGGGAGCATTGATGATGTTGCTAGACTATTCGTCAATGTTAGTATGTTATATTCTATGACCATGACATTCGCAAGTGGGAGCTGTTGGTTTGTGCTCATGTCATACGGATATTTATACAGCTAGGAATACGTGAGCCTACGGGGTCACACACGTTATACACATAGATATCACTCTATTGGTATATATATATATATATATATAATAATATAAGCGTATATTTATTATATATGTATTAATACTCGATTAATGTATATAATAATATAAGTGTATATTTATTAAGTATATTAATATTCTAACGATAGAATACTAACGTTCGTTAATTAATTCGTTTACAAATAATTAACTATAAGGCTTTTTAATGAATGGGTAATTATAACACCTCGTATTTTAGGTCATTGTATGACATTAAGAAATTCATACTTTATTTTTAGGGTTTTACGCGTTTACAATGTAATTAACCATAAATATTATAAAAGTCAAAAGTCAACACCAAGGGTGTTGAGGGAGTTGGACGATCGGATCTAGGATCCCATGGGGATGGATTGGGCTTGTGAGCTATCTTTTCCTCCAAGTTATGTATTTTAGGTAAACCCTAAAATCATCTACTATATAAGGAGGATACCCTAGCTCATAATTCTCTTCCTTTCTCTTACTCTTCTCCTAGTAGCCTTCGAACCAAACAAAACCCTTGGGGAAAAACTGTTTGTTGACGTATTCTTGAGCGTTGGTTCGTGGAACAAGCATTAGGGTGGTATTGGTCGACGTGTAGTCTATGATACGCGTAGAGGTTATTTATTTTAGTAACTTAAGGGTTTTTGGTTTTGCATGTATTACACACATGCGTGTACTCAAAGAAGTCTCCAGTTCTGTATGTAGCTTGCTTGCTATTTTGTATGTTTTCTGTTTATGTTTTATGTTAATTACAAGTGCTATATGAGTTTTATTCCGCTGCGTAGCTCGTATAATATTAATGTAATATTAGGGTTTTAGACCACGATTTCCAACATCTTAAACTTAAACAAGGTCTTAATTAGTCTTATGGATCTAAACAACCGAACAAAAACTAAGAAAATATCCCTAAGCAGATTTAGTTTAGTGATCGAAGGCTTTATTATATTGACGCTGTTAGAAATCAAGAAAAGACTCGGTCACTACCAATATGTAATAGTATAGCTCGTAGCAACAATATTTGGAAACTTACCATGCTAACCGGGTCAACATAAGACAACCTTATATGTGACCGACCAAGCAAGGTATAAATACCCCTCTCCACACATTGGAGAGGGTTGGTTGTTCATTTAGTTATTCACATAATACATTTTCCTTTCCTTTCTCTCTCTAAGTGCTATAACCTACTTTCTCTCTCTAAACTTTCTTTCCTATCTTGTTCATTTGATAAGTGATTTGATACATCTACAATTGGTATCAGTCGCCATAGGGTGATATCGTGAGCTAGTGTGCGTTTGTATCATGTTTAGATCGTTAGTTTTGGTAATTTCTTGGTTTCGTGTGCTTCAAAAATCAAACTTGGATTTTTGCGTTTAAAAGTCTTAAAGTTTGTGTTTTTAAGCAAGATCTAAGCCTAAGATAACTAGTTGTGCAAGAAAAATCAAGGTAAAACGTCAAAAAGGGTGAATTTTTGGCCATTTTTTGTGAAAAAGTACGTTTTTATTTAAAGCAAGAGAAATACCTTTTGAAGGTAGCGAAATATGTATGAAGCTAGCGAAATATGTATGTAAGCGAAATGTGTAGGCGAAATATGTATGTTAACGAAATATAACAGTTTGACCTCAAGCGATTTATGTCATTTCTAGGAAATGAAACTCTGGTTAATTTTTATTAGGTCAAGTGAAATATGTTAGTAAGCGAAATATGTTAGCAAGCGATTTATGACAGGTTGTTAGTTCAAGCGAAATACGTATTTGTGTAAGACGAAACTCTGTCCAATTTTCATATTTCAAGCGAAACATTGCATCATCATATTCTAAGCGAAACATTACAAGCAAGCGAAACATTACAAGCGAAATATTACACTGTCCAAGCGAAACATTACATACATCACAAAAAGAATTTATTTTCTATGGTTTGTCTTACTTTGTAAAATCCCAGGAAATATTTGGATTTCTCGGTTTTAGTGAAGATTTGTAAAATCTCGTGGAACATCAATCTTAATCACCAACAACAACAACAACAACTCTTAACACAATCCTCCTTTATCGCTGTTCGATCACTCTTTAATCATTTCACTTTTTAATTAGAACAACATGACTACTTTAGCAGAACACATCATTGTTGCTGGAGCTGAAAACCGTCCTTCAATGCTTGAAAAATAAATGTATGATTCATGGGCAAGTGGTATACGTCTTTTCATCAAAGGGAAGAAACATGGTAGGATGATGCTTGATTCAATCGACAATGGTCCATTGGTTTACCTAACTATTGAAGAAAATGGGCAAACTAGACCTATGAAATACTCCAAACTCACTGAAGCACAACAACTTCAAGATGACTGTGATGTTCAAGCAACCAATATCATTCTTCACGGTCTTCCACCCGATGTGTATGCACTTGTTAACCATCAAGAGGCGGCTAATGATATTTGGGATAGAGTCAAGCTACTAATAAAAGGCACTGAATTATCATACCAAGAACGTGAGTGTAGATTGTACAACTCGTTTAATAAGTTTGCTTATGTTCAGGGTGAAACACTACATGAGTACGACTGGAGATTCTCTCAGCTGATCAATGACATGCATACTATTAGGATGACAATGCAACAAGTTCAAGCCAATACCAAGTTTCTGAATGCTCTTCCATCAGAATGGAGCAAGTTTGTCATTGATGTGAAGTTAGCTAAGAGTTTGTATACCACTAACTATGATCAGTTGTATGCATACCTTAGTCAACATGAATGACATGATAATAAAGTTTGTATCACGCGTGAAAGATATTTGGATCCTCATGCATTGGTAGCCAACTCTCCAACCTTATACAATCCATCTCAGTCACCACAACATTCAGGTTCTTTAATGTATCCACCTCCTTAACAATTCACACCAGTTTATGCTGCACCCATTCATCATCAACACTATCACACTCTAGTCAGTCCAAAACAACATTCAGTTTCCCTTTAACCATTCATACCTCTATTAGTGACACAACAATCTTAAGCTAAATTTCCTAAACTAGTCTCCAGTCTCGCTGTTCCCATGTTTCAGCAAGGAGAAGATCCGATTGAATGCATTAACAAAGCAATGGAATTTCTGTCTGCTGTATCATCAAGGTTTCCACCATCAGACAATTAACTCAGAACATCGTCTAATCTTAGAAATCAAGCAACCATTCAAGATGGTAGAGTCACAGTTCAACAAGTTCAAGGAAGACAAACTCAGAGTTATGCTGGTACTAGAAACAGAGGAATTGCTACTACTTCAAAGGGAAATTATGCAGCTGGTCAACCAAGAGTTATGAAGTGTTATAACTATCAAGGAGAAGGACATATGGCAAGACAATGTACTCAGCCAAAAAGGCCAAGGAATGCTACATGGTTTAAGGAGAAATTGATGTTAGCCGAAACTCAAGAAGCGGGTCAGATATTGGATGAAGAGCAACTTGCATTCTTAGCAGACCCTGGAATATCAGAAGCTCCAGTTGCTCAATAGACAATCCCTCAGAATTCAGCTTTCTAGACTGAAGACTTGGATGCATAAGACTCGGATTGTGATGACTTATCCTCGGCTAAAGCGGTTCTGATGGCAAATCTTTCAAGCTGTGATCCTGAAGTTCTCTTTGAGGTACCATATTCTGATTCTTATCCGAATGATATGTGTTGATAGAAATAATGCCTAAAAGTAAATACATGCCAAACCATTTAAAAAGGAATTGCTACAACATCAAGGGGAAACTATGCAGCTAGTCAAGCAAAGATTGTGAAGTGTTATAACTATCTAGGGGTAGGGCATATGGCGAAGTAGTGCACTCAGCTAAAGAGGCCAATAAGTTCTGCATGGTTTAAGGAGAAGTTAATGCCAGTCGAAGCACAAGAAGCTGGTCAGATACTGGATAAAGAGGAACTTGCATTCATAGTAGACCCTGGAATAGCATAAGTTCAAGTCGCTCAGCAGACAACACCTCAAAATTTAGCTTTCTAGATAGAAGACTTGGATGCATACGACTCGGATTGTGATGATATATCCTCGGCTAAAGCGGTTCTGATGGAAAATCTTTCAAGCAGTGATTCAGATGTCCTCTCTGAGGTACCATACTCTGATACTTATCTGAATGATATGATTAATCAGGAGGGGCAAGAGATGTCGTATTCTGAACAAACACATATTATGGATTTTCCAAATAATGAGATAAACAATGATAGCAATATCATTCCCTACTCTCAATATAAAATGGTAAATGAATCCTTAACCGCTGAGCTTGAGAGATACAAAGAATGTGTCATCATTTTTGAACAAAGACTTAATGTAGATTTGAACAAACATGAAAAATTAATAGATTCCCAAATGGATGACCTAATTTGGAATAGAAATGCAAAGCTTGTGGCTTTTCAGTAGGAGATCGATACACTTAAAGAAACTCTTTCTAATCATGTCAAAGAAAAGGAATCTTTATCAAAAATATTAACTGTTTTCAAAACATAATCTAAAGAAAAAGAGTCTAAATACATTGACAAGGAAACTGTTTTAGAAAAAACAAAATAAAGAACTAGAAAATATTATCTGTAAGATGTATCGATCTATGCAAGCAATGCATATGCTAACGAAACCACAAGTTTTTTATGATGACACTCACAAACAAGCTCTTGGTTATCAAAATCCGTTCAATCTTAAAAAAGCTTTGCATTTCTTTGGAATTAACAACTCAACTCAATCAAGAAATTTTTCAAAAGGGCAATTTTAGTGAAAACCAAAATGTGCCCACATTTAATCAATTATTTGAAATAAATGAATTGAAAGCTCAGTCACAAGAAAAGGACACAGTCATCAAAAATTTGAAGGATAGGATTAAATCTTTGAATGGAAAAGATAGTGTGAAAATGTAAAGAAAGACATTGATGAGATTGAAACAATGAACATTGAGTTGGAGCATAGTGTGGCAAAATTACTTTCTGAAAATGAAAATTTAAGAAAAGAACGAGAGCATTTGAAATCAATTTACAAAGACCAATTTGACTCAATTAGAAAGACACGTGTTCGATCCAAAGAGCATAGTGAATATCTAATTGCTCACATCAAAGCAAAGTTTGTTGAAAATTCAGATTTAAATGCTCAACATCAAGAAAAGGTTTTTGCTATTGCAGCGTTGAAAAATGAATTAAGGAAACTTAAAAGAAAAAATGATGTCCATACTGCTGATTCAACACCTTTTGCCACCACTATTGCTCGATGAATGTTCAAGCTAGACATCGAACATATTTCTCATAAACTTAAGAACAATAGGGATGCCCATGAGGATTATCTTAAGAAGACTATAAAATATACTGACACTATACGTGCACTTGTAGAACGCGCTAGAAAACAAAATTCTAGTGAACCTCTCTTAGACTCTGCTTGTAGGATTACAAAACACGTTCAGGAATTGTTAGTCTATGTCTCTAAGACATGCCCTAATTTACCAAAACCTTGTGAGAAATTAGTTGTTGTCACACCAATGAATAGGGACAAGAAAGTTAGGTTTGCCAAACCTGTCACATCTTCAAGCAACATTCCTAAGCAGAATAATTCTCTTAAAACCAAAGATTCTAACAAGCCTTTGTTGACTTCTATAGGAGTAAACACTATTACTAGTGCTAGCGGATCAAAGCCTTTATGGAATATAAAGAACAATAGGATCTCACGACCACCAAGTAGCAATGAGAAGAATATAGTAGAAGAACACCCTAGGAACGTTAATTTTAGTTTGAATAAGTCTTGGTTGTGGCATCGACGATTATCTCATCTTAACTTTGATTATATCACTTCTCTTGGCAAACAAGGTCTAGTCTGAGGTCTTCCAAAACTAAAGTATCATAAGGATCACTTGTGCTCTGCCTGTGCTCTTGGTAAAAGCAAGAAACACTCCAACAAGCTAAAGCTAAAGACTCCATTCAAGAAAAATTCTATCTGCTGCATATGGATCTTTGCGGGCCAATGAGGGTTTAAAGTATCAATGGGAGAAAATATATACTAGTTATTGTTGATGATTATTCTCGGTTTACATGGGTGAAATTTCTACGTTCAAAGGATAAAGTTCCAGAGTTCGTGATTAAATTTATGAAAATGATTCAAGTTTGTTTGAATGCAACTGTTCATAATATCTGGACTGATAATGGCACTGAATTTGTCAATCAGACATTGA
>BQNB010064671.1:10321-27320 GCA_026074375.1 Tanacetum coccineum | reverse complement strand
ATTAATATAGTAGTAGCTTATTTACAGTTTAGCTTATTTCAGCTTATTAGTTTACTTAAGTTTTGAAAAAAAGTCTAAAAATTTAGTTAAATCTTTTATTATAATCTGTCAATATATTTAGCTAATTTCCAGCTTATTCAGTAAGTTTCAAGAATAATTTCTTTTGTAAAATTAGCTTATTTCCAGCTTTTCTACAAGTTTGCTCTTTTAAGTTTTCAAAAAAAAATATCAAAAAGTTAGGCCTTGGATTCGAACCCAAGACCTAACCCTTTACACACACACGTCTCACACTTAACACATAGTATCCATTGTGCTACAATAGCTCATCCATCATCCCTTGCATTTACTTTTCTTTTAAACACATTTTAATTTTCCCTTTTACAAAATAAGACGTAGCTAGTTTTTGGCTTTTTAGGGCTTAATTTTTCAGCTTATTTTTTGTTCTTATTTTTATAAAATCCAGCACTACATTTTACACTTTTAGTAATTTTCTTAGAATTTTTAGGAGTCATTTAGTATTTTTAATCATTTAATTTTGTTTAAAACTTAATAAATTCATAAAAAAAATAAAAAAATAATCAAAAAAATAAAATTCTTTTTTCTAGAATTTTCTTTTATCATAATCTAGCTTAAGTTTGAAATTTACTTCCGTAAGGTTAATATTTTGAAAGTTTAATTTTTAAAGAACGGGATTCGATCCCCGTTCTGGTTTTTTTCATTTTTAGCTCAAATTAATCTCAGTTTAGAAATTCCTTAGCTTTTTAATTTTAAATAGTAATCTAGGATTAGAAAAGGTTTAGAAAAGCATTTAGGGATTAATTTTAGTGTTTTTGCTTAATTGTCGTGTTTTATTTTATCTCCCATTATCATTTTTTTCGTAGTTAGATTTAATTGTGCCTTTATTTGCTCGCTATTAGGATTTTAGAAAACAAATCAACTTTGAACCAATTAAAGTCATTGTCCAAATAACAAACGAGGTCTCAATTTCATAAATCTTTGGGAAAACGACCCGGTAATCACCTACCGGTTAAACGTGTAGTATTTTTGTAAGATTTTTCCTACTACCTTTGTCCTCAAGGGTAGTTTAGGAATTTTCTTTACTTTAGATATTATACGTATATTATAATTGAGAAAAATCAAGCGCGTAAAAAAAACCTATATACGAACACTTAAAGTGTTCGCGTTCTTTCTTTCTCTTAGCTGCCGATGGTCGAACAATGAGAAAGGGGAGAGGGTTTTAGTGTTATTGATTAATATTAAAGATTAATCTAAAAGCCTATTTAGATTCATATTTATAATGAAATAATCATTATCTAATAACGAAACACAATTATAACTCATATAATTAATAATATCTTTTCTATATTTAATTTATCACATAAGATAAATATATATTATCCTTAAACAAAACAAAGTCAACCAAACAATCCACAAGGGGTGTTCGGCCGGACATGGGCCCAAAGGGATGATCCGGGCTCTTTGGACCAACCCACTTTATTTAATTGGTCATTTGCTTGTAGTCTTAATTAACTACAATACTTAATTAATCAAACATATAAACTATCTAATTTAACGTACTTAATTGAACGATTCATTATACACGTGTACATATATACTGAATATATGCATATACTTATTTCAGGCGTCTCACGTATATTTGTGTGACCCTTAGGTTTCATAAACAATAATTAATATAAGTTTGTATGTTTCGTAATGCACACACACAATGCCAAAAGTACTAAGTAAGAAAATTAACTCTATTACTTCAAAATGCAGCAACCAATAAAGTGGTTTGAATAAGAAATCCTAAACATTGTCTTATAAACGTTCCTATACTTGCTACTAACAAAACACTACAAAACAAACACCCTTAAATGCGATGACTATAAGTTTTATACAAAGCAGTTTTACGTTACCTATAGAGATTTAAACACGACTACTATGTTAAATCAATGGCACTTGGGAAAGTCTCACAGGTTTTTAAATATCAATATTTAATTTAAACATATACTCCCTCTGTCCTAAAATTATAGTCCACCTTTTTTTTGGGATGTCCCAATTTAATTGTCCAATACTAAAAATAGATGGAAAATTTGATCAAGTTTACCATATTACCCGTAGTTGAAATTAATATTACAAACTTTAAATAAGAAATTAATTAATTAGTTAAGGGTAAAACTGTCATTCGGCAAAAAGTAAGAGAGATAAATGAGTAATAATTATGTTGTTTCTTAACTATACGTTTTTTTGTTAGAGGGAGGGAGGACAATAATTTTTGGACCATTTTAGTAATATTTATTATTTCATTGATGTAAAAAGATTATTATACAAAAAATATAGTAAGAGAATACTAAACCATAGATTTAAAGTTTACCTCTAGAGAAGACTTTTCTTCAAAGTAATGAAACCATGTTACTTTTAGTCTAAATAATATAAAATTGATACTATCTAATTTATACACATAAAATATAGACATAATAAGAGAGAATACCTTATCTATGACCAAATAGTGTGGGTCTTACATAGCCTATATAAGGTTTAAATAACCATTGGCATACTGAGTTACGCATGTATATGTATGAAACTCTCATTGTCATAATATTTAACATTTTGATATCATTAATGAATTGATTGAAATTGCTCTAATCATATAAGTTCTTCCGATGAGAAGAAGACAATACTTTAAATTTACACATAAAAAACAGTAATTTTGACATAAAAATTCCAACATATTTTTGTTTTTCTCTATCATCGGATGTTGAAAAACAAATCACTTGTTGTATTTCAAGTCACATCGTCCAAATAAAAAAAGTAATCAACAACATGCACATAATACATTCACACCTTTATTAGACGAAACTCACTAATTCAACAAAATCAATGATTGCATCAAAATTAAATAAGAATAATTGATACCATTGTTAAGAAAGTTCCGAGAAGTATCAGTAACCATCAGATTTAATTAAATTAGGGGTTCATAAATTGAGCAAAGAATATCAATTTGAGGTTTTTGTATAAATTGATGATTGTGAATAATTTAATTAAATTTTTTGCCTTAGATTATTGATGATTTAAAAAGAGAAAAACTTATCCATAGATGAAGAAGCATATCGTTTGATGTGGTGGGGTGTTTTATGTTGCTAGGTTTTTTTAACTTTTCGTGAATGTGAGATAATTTAAACTTCTTCTTTTTCCAGTATTACACTTTGCACCCAAAGCTATCATATATGAAATCTCAAGTATTTGTGTATTTATAGTTTTTTCTAAATATGTTTTGTAAAATCGAACTTTTAGTTTTTTTTATAAAAAGAAAATTTATAAAATTGAGTTAGCTATGTGTGATTGGTTTAATCAAAAAGAAGAAAAAGAAACTAAAGTAAAAATATACCAATCACACATTATCAACTTCATTTTATGAATGTTTTTTTTTAAAATTGTTCTAGCAAAACTCTTTTGTTATTGTTTTACATCTGAATAAAAAAATTTAATTAAAAAAATTATTAACAAATAAAGAATGATTTAGTTATTTAAAATGTCAAAGTCACCAATTGAGGTTCCTTTATTATATAAAAGATGACTCATAAATGAATATCGTTATTCACACAAGTATATCTTTTTTCAAAAAAATATAAAAAATTATAAACAAATAAAAAAAGCAAGGAATGAGTACTGTCCGGGAATAATTTTTCCATCACACAAAAAAATGTTGTCTTATTTTCGGTGATTTACACTCACTAAATAAACCCTAGTTTCCCAATTAGGTGCACTAGCCAGTAGATGTTTTGACGGCATTTCTGACCCAAACCCTAATTCCCCAAGAACTGTGAAGTCAATTTGGATGTCTTCTTACGTTCCAGTTGAGATTCAGATCAACATACTTAACAGGTTACCAGTCAAATCTATTCTCAGATGCACTGCAGTGTGCAAATCATTGTACTAGATCATCAAAAACCAAGATCTTTTAAAACCTGATTTCAAATTAGCCTCTTCATCTATACTAGTTATGTCTTTTGAATTAAGAAATTATTATCAAAATAACTGTCTTCTATTATCACAAGATGGATACGATGTACGCGAGACATTTGAATTCAATTGCACATCTATTGATCAATTTGAAGGTCTTTATAATACTGGTAGTTGGTGTAATGGTGTCAGATGTTTGTCTCAGTATTGTGAAGGCCAGCTTCTTTGTAGGAGAAAATTACTACTCTTTAATCCTTCTATTGGAAAGCTCAGACCCCTTCCTCTCTCTTCTTTAGACGATCGCATAGAATTAATGGGTCGTAAATCAGATCGTTATGTTGGATTTGGATATGATAAAGTTATTGATGACTACAAGGTAATAAAGCTCTACCGGGTATGCAAGGGCCTAAGGTCTGATTCTATAGTACATGAATCTGAAACCTGGATGTTTGATGTCGATCTTGAGGCTGAGGTGTATAGTTTAAAAACTCATTCATGGAAAACGATTGAAGTGAATGATCACCGTTTCTTTAGTGGGTATCCAGTTTCGGCCAATAATTCTGTGTACTGGCTATGTAACAAAGATGATGGTCTTGGCCGTGCATCAATCATTGCATTTAATTTCAGTGCTGAGGTTTTCCGTGAAATCATGCTGCCAATAGAGTGTTGTTGTCAACATCTATTCCTTTTCATGTACAAAGGATCACTTGCTCTCTTGGAGATTGCAAATGTTCTAGAGGATGATTTCTCTGATGAACTAGATGGTGATGTGGAAGATGTAATAGAGGAAGCACTGACCGAGGAGGAGCGAAATGAGGAGATGCAAACAGTTACCCTTTGGATTTTGAAGGTGTATGGTGAGAAGGAGTCATGGAGTATGGAATTTACAAGGAAAACACATATATCTTTTGATTTTCCAATTAACTTTACTGAGAATGGGAAATTAATACTCCAGGAATAAACAACGAACCAGCATGGGTAGCATGGGATCCCAAAACTGACCAAGTTAGTTAAACTTGTAAGGTATTGCCAACGGATTGAGAAAATAACTGTTGAAGATTATATGAGATGCCTTCTCTTAACTATTAAAGAAGGAAATGAATGATGAACTCGTAGTTGTATTTTGACATGAAAGATTTGATAGCAATTACTAGAAACATACTATTTTTACTGTAATAAGAATACAAGTTCAATCCTATGAGATATGAAATTATGCTTTAAATCTATTTATTTTCTTATATTGGCTATTAATTATTTCATGGTGGTATTACGAATGATTTTCACAGAGATGGATGCGGATTATACTTGTCCTTCGTGGGCCATTAGAAATTGAAGCATTTAGCGTAGAAAAGGGTTCAGTAGTGAGCCATATACCCAGAATGAATAATCCTTATAAATCAAGACCACCCGCTTTTTAGAATAATTATTACTAAATTTCATATGGATATCATAATCCGCCAAAGAGATATTAACAGTAGTAATGCGTTATTTAAAACATGCTATTAAATATTCAATGCTTAGTAATTATTTTTTTTATCAGTATATAGTGACCAAACTTCTCAGACTGCCCCTTTTTAGAAGCAGTAAGCATACCATCTCATTTTTATTCACGTATAAATCTTCAATATGTATTTATTCTTTCTTTATATAGTTTTAGATCACTATCTGGATCGACGTACTGTTGGTGGAGAGGGGACCTATACTAGTCATCAGCTGTTGAGAATTCACAGGTTCTGATGGGGTTTCCAGGATCGCATAAATGATCATACAAGCATCATGTATGTAACAACATTCAAGAGTAAAAGGAACAAAGAAGATGGTTTGAACCCTTCTAATCTGATATATTGAAATGAAGAGGGTAACATTTGTGATTAATAGAACTCGCTATCTTATATATATACATTGAATAATTGTGAATTGAAATGAGTTGATGGTTCTGGTTTAAACCAAGCACGACATCTTATCAGTATATAACCCTGAATAAAACTGGTAACCTAATATTTGGGTCTGGGCCTAAGCCAACAGACTTGAGTTTTTCCAGCCCCTTTAACAAAGATTAATGGATTAGATTTTTCCAACATATTCCCCCTAATCTATTAATCTTTGTGATGCAAACAGTTACCCTTTGGATTTTGAAGGTGTATGGTGAGAAGGAGTCATGGAGTATGGAATTTACAAGGAAAACACATATATCTTTTGATTTTCCAATTAACTTTACTGAGAATGGTAAATTAATACTCCAGATATACAACAACCAGCATGTAGCATGGGATCCAGAAACTGACCAAGTAGTTAATCTTGTAAGTATTCCAACGGATGGAGAAATTACTGTTGAAGATTATATGGAGAGCCTTCTCTTACTATGAAGAGGAAATGAAATTATGATCTCAGTTGTTGTTACATGAAAGATTGGATACAAGTACTAGAAACTTACTTTTTTCTGTTTAAGAATACAAGTTCAATCCTATGAGATATGAAATTATGCTTTAAATCTATTTATTTTCTTATATAGGCTATTAATTATTTCACGGTGGTATTATGAATGATTTTCACAGAGATGGATGCAGATTATACTGTCGTCGCTCCTTTTAGATATTGATGCTTTAGCTTAGAAAGGTTCTGTAGTAGCCAGTAGCCAGAAGGAATAAGCATCAGTAATCAAGATCCACCCGCTTTTTAGAATATTTCATTAATTAATTTATATGGATATCACAATCGCCAAAAGATATTAACAGTTGTATGCGGTATTTAAAACATGCTATTATATATTCAGATGCTAGTATTAGTTTTTTATCAGTATATAGTGACCTACTTCTCTATCTGCCCTTTTTGATGCTGTAGCATACCATCTCATTTTTATTCACGTATAAATCTTCAATATGTATTATTCTTTCTTTATATAGTTTTAGAACACTATCTGGATTGACGTACTGTTGGTGGAGAGGGCACCTATACTAGTCATCAGCCGGGATACACTTTCCTTGTCTTTTTGTAATAATTCAAAACGATGTCCTTCATTATTATTTTGTGGAATAGCGGTACGGTGTTATTATGTCATAGTTTTTACCTTTTGAACAGCGACAGTTTATTAGAAAAAACACTCATTTACAAGTAGAGAACGAGCCAAGAGAACTATACTACCACACCATATAGGCCACGAAAGAGACAAGAAATTAAAGCGCCTAATACTAGACAACAATAGCCACCCGACCCTAGTTAATGGAACAAACAGACAACAACACACACCTACAAGAAACTACAAGCCTGATTAACCCAAGACTAAGAAGACCTAGATATTGCTAAACATTGATTACGACTCCACGAATCCCAGCTCCTAATTATAGTTTATGAAATCCACTAGCTATCCAATAGAAAGACTATCAGAAAACAGATGTTCCGGTTCCTTAGAAAGCCTAAATATCTTCGCATTCTCTCCTTCCAAATGCACCAAAAACATGTTCGCATCGCCCCCATAATATTAAGCTTTAAACCTGCATAGATGATTACCTGTTCTCCGCTGGTTCTTTGAGCAGCTTCCTTGTTGAATTATTTCCATCCAACCGGGGTTAATTAGCCCCCACTAACACCCAATTTGACCTTAAGAGTTCTAGCTAGCATAAAGTTATCTGCAGATTCAGGACATGTTGCAAATTGGGCGGAATTGACTGTAAATCCACACTTGTTGTCCAGATTGCTTCTGGTTGGAAGTCGATTCAAGTATATGTCGTAGTCAATTAGTCATTCTTTTTAGGTATAATTGAAACACCAAAAAATATGAATATTTGTTGGGTAATAGCTAGATAAGAATTGAGACCCGTTGAGCAATAATTTTTTTTTATCTCAAGTACTAGCTATGTCAATGTTTGCTAGACAAGCAAAGGCATGACAGTTCAAAATACTTTAGTAGGATTATAAGCGACTAGACGATTACCTGCACATTCGTATGTGAAGAAAGTGAGAGTGGAGAAAATCTCTTGTGCAATAGCTAATGTTCAAACAACTTTCTCAAAAACAAGCATTTGGGATTAGGTGTTGATAGGTAGACAATAGTACACGGACAGGAAGTTTGCATAGAAACAGTTTGAACATTCTTTTGGGCAGGTAATCATGAAAATGTTAAAAGCATTGTGTCACTTTATTGGAAAAAGGTCATCCACACCACAAACAAAGCATGGCTTAATACAAGGCTTAATACAGTAAGTTTGTATGGAAGAAATTTTGCTAGCATTGCTTGCTAAATGGTGATAGGGTATGAAAAACAGAGATGCTTCAATGTGGAAACAAGTGGTTATTTTTTTAATGTATCGGTCATAGTTGTAAATTAATAGAGCATACATCTATGAAATGGTTTAAATCCAGACATATATGGTGCTCATATCCAAGCTTTCACATGCCTTTTCTTAACTCTTTTGATGTGCATGCTTGGAAATAGGCTACAGACTAGCAGATAAGGAGTGCTCTTACTTAGGCATCTTTTTCAAAGTTATATGCATGTAATACATACCTCATTGTGTGTTAAGGTGTCAAAGAAGATATGGGTATGAGACATTAATATCATGGACCGGCCTCACACATTGGTTTAGACCATGAGTTTGTTAGGTCAATCTTCTTTTTTGGGTAAAGGGTTTTGGCATTCATTTGGTCAGTATTTGTGACTAGGAGGTGGTGGCGGAGATGGTTACAACTCATGGTGTGGGGCCAATTTAGTGCCCAATTGTCATTGCCTAGACTTAAACAAAAATTAGGCTAAGTATTGAAGACTCACTGAGTGCAAAGCATCAGCAAGCAATGAAGACTCGCCGAGTGCAAAGCATCAGCGAGCAGTGAAGGACTCGCTGAGTGCAAAGCCTCAACGAGCACCTCAGACGCATTCAAGTCAAAGACATCTTCAAGGAAGTCAAATATTTCTTGAAGACATACTCATCCGCTGAGATGGATATCAGCTAGTATGTAGAAGTAATATGTTGAAGGTTTAAGTAGAGTCAGGGGTGACAATACCCTAATGATCCTATTACCTTTTGAAGAAGAGCAAGCTAAACTTAGCTTCTCTGAGTGGAGTTTAGGCGGGATAAGTCAATAAAGCATTATGGCGAGACAAAGTGGTGTTTGACTTAAATCCTAAACTAAAGTACGAGTTGGTAAAAGTTGTGAACAGTTTACAGAACTGTTCACAAAAGTATGGGCGAGATGTTTCCAAGAATGAACGTGCATTAAATGCAGTTGTACTTCCACCACAAGATTCTTGACACGTCCCAACTACCCCCACTAAGGATACAACCTTGTATCACTATAAATAGATAATGTTGTAGGAGTAAATGTTTATCGCTTTTATTTTTTTATTAATATAGACATTTACTCTTTTGTCGAACTTACACATTAGTCCGCTGATCCTATGGTCTACATAAGTTTGCTTGTAAACTTGATACTTTGTCAAGTTTACTTGTTCGAAGGGTAATCTTACATTAACCCTCCCCGAAATCCTTTTGGCGACTTTTAGGCGATCAACAAATCCCTAAATCGTCTCTCTTTCTCAATTCATTAGTTAATTCATCTCATGCTATGATTGTTATTAGGAACTAACTTTTGTTCCATCCTATTAACATATTGTATCGTGGTCTGCTTTTGATTGTTGAGATTTAGTTTTTCGATTCTAGGGTTTTCAACATAATTGTCGCAAGGCTTTCTTGTTCACTAGGGCTTTTTCAACGTATACTTTTTTGGTTTTGTTACTCTTCTGAATTCGATTATTGCTATTACTACTAATTTTGTTTCTTGTGATCACGCTTGCGTTCGGGTTTTTACTTTTTCGGTTGATCCAAGTCTGGTCGCTTTAGGGTTGTAGGATTCGGATTGTTTGGGTTGTTTGTGCATGGTGTAATCATGAAATATGGGTTCTTGGATTTGGGAGGGAGGAAGAGTAATCATAGGAAAAAGACGGATACTGGTACTAGTTCGACTACGGAATCAATGGAGACTCTGAAAGATGCTACTCCACTTGTAGACTCTGTTGAAAAAGAGGTTGTTTCACCATTTGTAGTTGACGAGATCATGGCGAAGGAAAAGCAAATTCATTTGGTGAATACTATTAGTTTGGGATCGTTTCCACCACTACCTACGTAGGAAACTACTGTTCTGGGATCTTTTCCACCTTTACCTATGCATGTCACTACTTTGGCTGGTAATGCCCCTGGTAAGTCTTCATATGCTAATGTTACTGGTAAACCAAGTAGGAAGAAAGTGAATATTCATACTTTGTTTACTCCGGGGGGTAATGGGATTGATGTGGTTGTCCCAGTAGAGTCTATTCGAGCTATAAGTGAACGATTTGCTAATACAGCGTATGGTTTTTCTTGGGAAGCGAGTGGCATACTTTGTTGTTGCTAACTATGTTAGGAACACTTAGGATAAATACAGGCTTGTTCGTTCTATGTTCAACTCGTCTACCAGATTATTCTCCTTTCAATTTAACTCTATGGACGGATTAAATGCTATGCTTGAGAATGGTCCATGGTTTATCCAGAATAACCCGCTTATCCTGAAGAAATGGCATCCGGATGAGAACCTATTAAAAGAAGATGTTAGTACTCTATTCCATTTTGGGTTAAATTCTATAGTGTACCTGTTACGGCCTTCAGCGAGGATGGCTTGAGTGCCATGTATACTAAACTGGGTACTCCTCTAATACTTGACTCTTATACATCTGATATGTGCATGCAATCTTGGGGCAGGTCAAGCTATGCTAGAGTTATGATTGAGCTTCGAGCTGACGTAGAGTTGAAAGATAACATTGTTGTAGTTATGCCTAAAATTACTAGGGAGGACCATTATATATGTAATGTACGTGTTAAGTATAAGTGGAAACCTCCTAGGTGTGCGTCTTGTAAGGTTTTTGGACATATTCATGAGGAATGTCCGAAAAATACAGGTCTTGGTGAGAAGAAGCCTAGTCAAACTTCTCAAGGTGTTTCAGTTGGTCCGAAAATAGGTTTTAAATCTCAAAAATAATATAGACCTGTTCCTAAAAAGCCTACTGCTAGCTCTAGCGATAATAAGAAGAAAGGTGTGGAACCTACTATTGAGGTTAGTAATTCAAATCTATTTGAAGTTCTTTATTCGGTCGATAATGATGTGGAGTTAGGTACCAATGGGGGGCTACTAATTTGGTAAATAACAGGGCTACTTCAAGCGGATCCTCTTTTATGAATGTTGATAATAGTAGTACTGGTACTACTCCTATTATTGATAAAATCAGGAAGTTTGAAGACTTACTAGTGGGCAAGCTATTCTTGTAGATGAAGCTGGTAATCCTTTGAATAAGGTAGAGTTTCTGGGTGATTATGATAGTAAAGATGAGGTTGCATCAGTTGATAATGATATGGCTCGTTCTATGGATTCAGAAAGGGTAGGTTTTGGCACTCAAAGTTTGCTTGAACAATGGAGGGATTTGTATGGTAATGGTGACTATGATGAAGACCCATACGATGATGATATGTACGAAGGTCAGTATCTTACTCAAGAGCTTCAATATATATGCGATAATCTGGATATTCGAGTTTGAGGTCACAAGAAGAAATAAATTTATGTTTCTTTTGTTTAGTCATTTTTTGTACCTTCCTTTTAGGATGTAGCTTTGCCGATGTAACGGGCGGAGATGTGGGACTCACGCTCATCCCTTGTACTTAATTGTTTTTTGGTGTAATAATATTTACCGCGGAAACCCTTTACCTAAAAAAAGGGTAATCTTACATTGTTATTCAACTTGTGCGATCCATAGCACATTGTGATACTTTGATTATATCAATAAAGCATTACACGGTTGAAAAGTTATTACTTATTTTATTTACTATTGATAAGTGTTATATTTCCATATAGACATGTTATTTGGGACATTCAATTGGTATCTAAGCAGTTTGATTTATTAAGCATTTTATAAACTGTTCTTGGTTTTAAATAAATCAAGATTTAATCATGTTTGGAACTTTACCACCTATCCCACCACATTTAGGAACAAATACTGGTAACCCTACAAGCCCTAACCGAACTGTTGTTATTCCAGTTGACATCACTAACAACACGACTACGACCAATGTAGCTCAGAATTCTATTACTGAGGATCTCCCCTAACTTTTTGACTCAAGAGGAGGTTCTCGTGTCACAAATGTTCTTGCATTTGAGGTAGAAGATTTTTCCAGTTGGAAAGATAGGTTCTTAGTTTATTTAGATGGACTTGAACCTTATCTCCTTGAGATTTTAGAAAATGGACCTTTTGTGCCTATGTCACATTTGTCCACCTCTACAAATCAACTAATAAAACCTCAAAAACAATGGTCACATGAGGACAAAAACCTTGCTAATCAAGACAATAGATTAAAAAGTATCATTATCTCTTGTTTACCAAATGATATCATGAAACTTTTCATCAAGTGCACCACTGCTAAAGCTATGTGGACTGACCTTGTGTTAGCTCATGGGGGACCATCCGAAACTAAAGACACTAAGATTGCTGCCTCAAGACTCAAATTCAATGCTTTAAGGCACTTGAGGCTGAAAAAATGAATGAAACATTCACAAGGATAAAATGCTTATTAAATGACCTTGAAAAGAACGGTGTTTTGTCAACAACTTACTAAGAAAATGGCTAAGTATGAATCAAACACAGAGGGCCAATAACTCAATCAAAAATGATACTTTGGCTGCCCTCTATGGCAAATACAACTATAATGAAGGCCTGATATATTAGATCTATGAGTCTGAAACTACTAGATTTTCTATTCATGCCTCAAGCTTAAAAGCCCTGATTTCTAACACTCAATTTCAGGATTGTGACTCAGATGTTGAAGAAGACACAAAGAGGAACAGCGAATTTCTAGCCGACTTGAACGCTATATTTCATGACAGAGCGCAGCTTTCCAATCAGAAGATATACTACAAAAGGTCTGGAAGAGTTGGATCATCAAAGAAATCTATTGACAAAACCAAAGAAACATGTTTTGCTTGTGGTAAACTAGGTCACTTTCAAAAAGACTGTCCAACAACAAAAACTTCCACCCCTTCCTATCTTTTTTCTAACAAAACATATATCAAACCCAAGTTTCAATCCAACTCAACACCTCAACATAATCAAAGTGTTGATAATTATCAAAAGGACTACAAAGGGAAATACAAGAGTCTAAAAGCTGAGATAGCTATCTTGACAAAAAAGATTAATAGTTTGTCTAAGAGTAAAAGTAAAAAAGGGTTGGTTGATGAGTCATTTGACTAGGATAAGGAGACAGTGTCCTCTAAAGATGAAGGGGTCACTAAGGTCAAAGCATTTATGGTTATTGCTAAGGAAGATTCATCTATTGGAAAGAATGATGCCAAATCGGGTCAGTGGGTTAAAATCACCATAAAAAATATACAAAGACTTATTTCTGTGACTGATGGTGATGAAATAAAACATGTTATTGACTATACCCATGTTGATCTCCATTATGTGGAGGATCAGAGGAAAAACTTGCTCAGCAAGTACAACTCTCTTAATCAAGAGTTGTCCTCTTTTTTTGGGTAAAGGGTTTCTTAGATAAATTTTATTACGCCAAAAAACATTTAAGTACAAAGGATAAGGGTGAGTCCCACATCTATGCCCGTTACGTTGGAAAAACTACTTCTTTAAAGGAAGGTACACAAAATGACTAGACAAAAGAAACAAAAAATTTATTTCTTCTTATGACCTCGAACTCGGATATCCACATTATCGCATATAGTTTGAATCTCTTTAGAAAGATCTTGGCCTTCATACATATCATCATCGTATGGGTGGTCATCAAAGTCACCATTTTCATACGAATCCCTCTATTGTTCCAGCAAACTTTGAATGCCAAAGCCAACCCTTTTTGAAGCCATAAAACGAGTCGTATCATTATCAATTGATGCAACCTCATCTTCACTATCATGATCACCCGGATACTCTACCTGTTTTTAGAGGATTACCAGCTTTATCCACAAGAGTAGCTTGCCCATCAATAATCAGATTTTCATACTTCCTAGTTTTATCAATAATAGGAGTAGTACTAGTACTATTATCAACATTCCAGAATGAGGATTTAGTTGAATTATCCCCTTTATTAACCAAATTTAAAGTCACCCAATTGGTACCTAACTCCATATTATTATCAACCGAATTAAGCACATCAAATAAATTTAAATTATTAACCTCATTAGTAAGTTCCACACCTTTATTCTTATTACCGCTAAAGTTAGCAGTGGCCTTTTAATGAACAAGTCTATATTCTTTGTGAGGTTTAAATCTGTCACACCCAACAGCGGCAGAAACACGGGGTGCGACGTTTTGATTACATTGCACAAGATACAAGATATACCAGGATTACTTACAAGAAATTTAGTTTACATTGTTTCATTGAATAGGACTTTGAAAGTAAGATAAGTATATGTCTTCGGAAAAATGTCTTAGTCAACGATAAATCTTGAACCCCATTTACCTTGAGTTTAAACTGCTGTCACACCTGAAAATGATACTCTAAAAGGGTCAACATAAAGTTAGTAAGCTCATAGTTTAGGAGTAAACCCAGTTGTTGTGCTTGAATTTTAAGTAGTGGACAATTGTGCAATATGGAAGCAGAATGCATGCAATAAATTTTAATTTCAACATAGCAACCCCATGCTATCATAACATTCGAATGATCATAGCATTCCAATTTGATTTGTAGCATTCACATAGATTCATAACATGTTCAAGGATACCAACCATTTACAATGGTCTGAGCGCTTATTGTCCTCCGTACCTAAAGCCTACTAGCTGGAGCTAACATAGGTCAGAAAAATTGTTCTTGCATAGAAGTTCACATAGAACCCATGTATAAATGATTTGTTCCACATAACTTGTTAAAATAGTCCTCATGTCATTTTTTAGCCTCATGTTTTAGTAAAGCTGACGTCTTACACGTGAATTGGACTAGCTATAGACCAACTGCTAAACGCAAGGACTATTATTGTATAAGTGAGATAGATAGATTTGTGTTAGGCTATAAATACCCCTCATAACTCTCCATGAGAGGTTGGTGGAAGTTCAATTGTATTTTGTATTTCTCTCTAATAATATATCTTTTATTTCTCTACCCTCTATTTACTTTCTCTCACTAGAAACACCTTGGTTTATCTTGCGTTCTTTGATCATCCCCATCCCCTCGAAAGGTTATTTTGTATCATCTCAATTGGTATCAAGAGCTAACCGAGGGTGTTTTGTATTCGTGTATGTTGTGTTCGTGTTTTCACAGCTTATTTCAGCTTATATTCAGCTTATTTTTGTTGCTTATTTTGTAAAGAAAAGCCATGACATGAGTGTTTTTTGTTTGTTGTTTCGTATTTACAGCTTATTTATAGCTTCTATAGTTTAAGTTCATGGCTTATTTTAGTTTTAAGAAGCCATAACTTGTTTGTGTTTGAGTTATGGTATGGTCAAAAAGTATCAATATTCCCTCGTGCTTCATTACTTTCATTGAATATCCAAAGGGTTTTTAATGGCTTATCGGCTGTCTTGGCATAGTTGAGAGCTTATTGGGTCAAAGCTTATTGTTTGGGTGTTTTTTTTTCAAGCTTATTTTCTAGGCTACTCACTTCTTTTAAGCTTATTTTGGGTCCTAGTATGAAAGAAACTCAGATCCAAAACTCTAGCTGTCAAGGACAGTTTCTTTGTTTTTTGCAAAAAGAAAAGAAAATTGTACATGTGATTTATACAATGGTGTTACTCTAGGCGATATATACCATTGTATTGACCGATTTATACATCATTTTACCTTGGGCGATTTATACGCAGGTTTACCTTGTATACAACTGATTTATACACAGTTGGTATTACCGATTTATACACACTTGTTATAACCAATTTATACACCTAGAGTCAACCGATTTATACAAGAGCTAAAGTGAACTGATTTATACACCATTTTAAGCTTAGCCGATTTATACATCAGCCAAGCCCAGGCGATTTATAACACCCTGACCCAAACCGAGTCAACTCAGTAATTACCAAGTTGACCCGGGTCAACTCAACCGGGTCTGGTCAAAGAAAAGGTCAATAGAAATTGAGAAGAAGAAGAGATAGACTTGAAACCACAACCAACAAAATCATTCAACAATCAACATCCCATTGTCAGAAATACAACAGCCATAACAAATCTACAGATCTAAACCTAATACCCTTCGTCACATATAATCAACTTCTCATCCATCTTCTTTACATCAATAAGACTCAAAATAAAAATGATCTCAGATTCTCTTTTGAACGATTGTAACCTTGTTCTTAGAACAGATTCTTACAATAGATTTCCTCATTGATCTGTGGTGAGCTTAGCTCATTTAATATCTAAAAATCAAGAATGATTATAAACAATTATGTTGTAATCAAACTCTATTTTGTTGGACAAATACAAAACAAAATAGAACCTTACCTGAGACCTCCCATGGAGATCTAGAAGCCATTCGTGTCAAATATAAAGAAAAGGATGTTCTTGATTTATGTTATTCGTATAGAAAGATGGTGAAATTAATTAGATTTACTTTAGTATGATGGTTGCGTATTGTTTGATACGAAGATAGGAGCAATTTTGATTTTTAGGTGGTGGCGATGGAAATAAGGATTAGGGTTAACTATGTGAGGTTTATTAGGGATTTGGTTCTCTTATATCCTCATTTCTTTGCATCGGGGTTATAATGTCTTTTGGATTGGGCCTTGCATTACAAAATGTGATAGGAACCAGGTTATATCAAATACTTGAGCCGATTGAATTGATTATAACATAGGCTAGATATGTTGGTATTGGACCAAGTTCTATCTTATGATATTGGGCCAAATTTGTTTATGGTTATAATTAGGCGCCAACGGATAACGTTATGATAGGTTAGGCCAAAATGCTTAAGATTTATTTATTTTGGGCTAGTGTTATCAGATTATATAACACCCTGTGTTTTCAAGTCATTGACGACATCAATAAATTCACAATGTACCTTTTTGAATTGTACGTGTTTGCTTAAAATT
>BQNB010064670.1:0-27036 GCA_026074375.1 Tanacetum coccineum | reverse complement strand
CTTTCATTACTATCCTAACTCTTATTACTATAGTATGTTATGAAATTTCATGCCACACCTAAAGGCCTACGCCAGCATCACACATGTGGTCTGGTTTGGATATAAACATGCTAGGAAGGTAAAATGAACTGATTTTTTATTTTTTTTGACAGATAAAGGTTTGGGTCAAAATATCAAATTTATATGCAGGTCATATGAGACCGGTAAAATAAGTCAGCACCATCTCTTTTTAAAATAATTTAGGTATTAATATGGTCATAACTCATAAGTACTATATAATTTGACCATGAACCCATTTAACTTCTTTCCTAGCAAATTATTAAACATTTTGACAAACTTATGTCTAGAAAATGATGGTGATAATGGGTAGGTTTTTGATCGTTGACTAATGTTAAGATTAAAAAGCCAAAAGCTTGAGTTTAGTTTGCAAGTCTGAAATTAAATTCAACACATTTTCTTGAGCACTATGTGTTAAAATGGGTCACTAGGTCACTTTTATAATATGGGTCAGTTAGGTTGGATTCAGTTTAGTTTGTGTTTGGTTTAAAATGGGTTATTGGGTCACTTTTGTTGTAAGGGTCAGTTTGGTTTAATTTATCAACACACCTTTCTTACAGCTAAACTTAATTCATCGTTTTAGGTACTACTCTATGTATGGAATTGTAGGGAAGCTTGCTAACGAGATACAGAAAGGGCCTGCATTTGTCGAAGGAGTTGAAGACAAGTTATGGTAGGTAGATTGGTGCTAAGATCAAAGATAAAAATGATCACACATACATTCTTATCATGACATTTTATTGATATGGAACGCATTTACTATATGTATCAATGTTCTTAAAAATTTAGGATGTTTATTTGATATGGAGCATAATAAAAGAATACTTTTACCAGATATTGGGGGGGGGGGGGGGGGGGGGGGGGGGGGGGTGGGGGGGGGGGTGACATATATTGGAAGAATTGAATTCTATATAACTCTTCATTAATGCTAAAAACATGTGTAAGCATTTTTCCATATTCCGTCAAATAGTTGCTAGCATAACTTCTAAAAATTCAATTTTTCCCAAAAACAAGCCCGGTGCAACGCACGAGTATGCACGCCTCGTAATAACAAAAAAGAAAGCAATTTTAAAAAACAAAGAGGTACATCAAGTACTTATTATTTATGATCATCACTTTTCATCCTCTCCAACAATCAATAAAGAAGAGTTATTTACATTGAATTCAGTACTACTATTTCCCTCCATTTTTCTTACTTCACTACCTACTACATAGTACTAGTCACACGGATCTCATTATCACATTTTCTATGAAATCTTGACCCTCTATTCCTTTCACTCGGATCATCAATGTATGGCAAAGATCATCTTCAACAAGCAAAAATGTCCTCAAACAAAAAAAATAATACTTATTGGGTAATAAAGATCCTTTTTTTATTACCTCTATATAGCAGGCACTTCTTCTGACTAAAAACACCAAACACATACTTTTTCTAACCTAAAAACACTTAGCAGCTTAAGCTTATGTACCACATAACCTAAAATATTCCATCACTTACTTCCACATGTTGCTCTTTTTTTCTTGACACGGTGTTGTCCATGGTTTAAATTACCTTCATAATTATTACACAAGGTTAGATATTGGTTTTGTTTGTGAATATTTTTTATTTCATGTTTATATATATACAAATTTGTGAATATAATGATGTTTATAGGAATATACATGAGATTTGGATAATATTATGAAGAGTGTGTTCAGTACATAAGCAACATGTTAATAATTTTAGTTTCATGTTAGATAAGAACTTTGAGATAAGTGCGCTCTTTCTAACATTTAACCCACCAAAAACACGCTCTTTCTAACAACTTAAAACACATAATACTAGCTTATATTAATTTTTTGTCAACCTTTTGTTGCATTTACTTACATAACACTAAGCAATTAAATCAATCACTTATTTTTTTCTTGTAATTCTACAACTTCATTTTTAAGACCATTTAATTAAGACTAAAATTATTTAGACTCTAGATTGAGATGTTCCAAATCCTTCCCCCTTATATAAATTTCGTCCTCAAAATTTCATACCTTGTTTAACTAATAAAAAACCGTGCTACTCCAGGATGACAAAAAGTATATATTCTGTACTTTTTTTTGCGTTTTTTGGTGGGGCAGGGGTACCAATATGCAATGGTCTCAAATGTTTATAACAGAAATGAAAGGATAATTGACCTCAATTAGGTATTCCAAGTGTGAAGAGGAAACACGAAATTGTAGAACAAGGGATTGGTTATTGGTTTATTGAATTGTAGGTGAATTACAGAGAGAAAAGTGAGAAATTACACATCTAAAACTGATTACAAATGAACAGGAAGACAAGTATTTATAGAAATTGAAATAAGCTAAAATGAGCGGGAAATTCTGTTAGGAACGTTGACTGGGATGTTTGACTTTGGCCATGTGCGTAGCACGTGCAGAGCATTTGAGCATGTTACAATCCATCCCCCTTAACATTCTTGTCCTCAAGAATGAAGTTCCATGTGGGGATACCTGTGAAGCAAATCAGTGTAAAGCTCCCAAGTGGCCTCTTCTTCAGTTTGATTGACCCATTTGACCAACACATACAGGACAACTTTATTGTTTAACTTGCCCAACCTCCTACCAATGATGGCTTCTGGTTCAATACTAAGCACCCCATCTGGTCCACAAAGAGGCAAAACTCCCACCTGATGGTTGGTTCCCTTACACAATTTGAGTTGAGAGACATGGAAGACTGGGTGTATTTGGCTATCTGGTGGTAATTGCAGCTTATAAGCAACCTCCCCAACTTTGGCAATGACCACAAATGGCCCATAGTACTTGGCTGCAAACTTGTGATGTGTCCCTTGTCTAACTGTAGATTGTCTGTAAGGTTGAAGCTTAAGATACACCTTCATTCCCACCTCAAAATTCCTGTCACTCCTATGCTTATCAGCCATACTTTTTATCCTATTCTGAGACCTCTTAAGATGAAACTGCAGCATAGCTACGGCTTGTTCCCTGGCCTGCATAGTCCTGTCCACCTCTTCCAATGAACTAGTACCAGCTATATAAGGCAAATGAAGGTTTGGTGGCTGTCCATAAACTATCTCAAATGGAGTGGTGTGAGCAGAACTGTGGTAATTGGTGTTGTACCAATACTCAGCTAAGGAGACCCACTTAACCCACTCTTTAGGCCTCTCCCCAGTCATACACCTCATGTAACATTCCACACACTTATTCACTACTTCAGTCTGCCCATCAGTCTGAGGATGATAGGCAGTAGAAAGATTCAATTAAACATTGTCCAGAAATACTTGAGCCACTTGGCTAGCAGTGAAAGGGTGACTCATAGGGATGAAATGAGCATACTTACTTAACCTGTCAACCACCACAAATAGAACTGTCTTGCCTTGAGAAGGAGGTAAGGCTTCAATAAAATCCATTGAAATGTCATGCCAAACTTTAGTAGGGATAGGCAAAGGTTGAAGTGGACCAGGGTAAGCTGATAAATCAGGTTTGTTCCTTTGACACACATCACACTCAGCCACAAACTTCTTTACCAATTTCTTCATCCCTCTCCAATATAACACAGTGCCCAGTTTCTTAACTGTAACCTGGACACCTGAATGTCCTCCAACTGGATCAGAATGAAAGTATGTGACTAACGCTTGCCTTAACTGTTCATTACTTCCTACCACCAACTTGCCTTTTCTTCTCAATTCTCCATTTGTCCAAGTATACTTAGTACCAACATAAGTGTGGTCTGCAAGTTGCTGGATTAACAGTTGAAGATCCACATCTACCTCCCAACTGTGTTTGATTTGTTTCAACAAATCACTTGTGACTGTGCTAAGGATAAGAGAACATAACTCAGAACCACTAGAAATCCTGGAAAGTGCATCAGCAGCATGATTCTCACTTCCTTGTTTGTAAGAAATTTCATAGTCATACCCTAGAAGCTTAGGCAACCACTTAGCTTGGAAAGGTGTGGTTAACCTCTGATCTAGGAGATACTTAAGACTAAAATGATCTGTTTTAATCTTAAAATGCCTATCTAAGAGATACCCTCTCTATTTTTCCAAGGCCATCAACACTGCATAGAACTCCTTCTCATAGGTAGATAAAGCCTGGTGTTTAGGAGAGAGAGACTTACTGAGGTAGGCTATAGGGTGGCCTCCTTGTTGTAACACTGCACCAATTCCCATTCCTGAAGCATCAGTTTCCACTGTGAATGGCTTGTTGAAGTCAGGCAATGCATTCTGAGGCTTGGCTCATAGCTACCTTCAAAGCTTCAAAGGAGGCCTGAGCACTAGAATTCCAAGCAAAAGAGTTCTTCTTTAATAATGAGGTTAAAGGTTTGCTGATGCTGGCATAATCCTTAATGAATCTTCTATAGTAGCCTGTTAAGCCAAGGAAACCTCTCAATTGTTTCAGGGTGACTGGTGTTAGCTACTTTTGCATAGTAGTGATCTTAGTGATCTTAGAAGAATCTGTAGAGACTCCTTCCCTAGAAATGATATGACCAAGATACTCCACTTGCTTGGCAGCAAAAATACACTTGCTCATCTTTGCATATAAGGAGTTCTGTCTCATAGCTTGCAACACCAATTGTAAATGTTGCAAGTGCTCTTGGAAAGTAGCACTATAAACCAGAATATCATCAAAGAAAACTAGTGTGAAATGCCTTAAAAAGGGCTTGAAGACAGTGTTCATGAGGGCTTGAAATGTAGAAGGTGCATTGGTGAGACCAAAAGGCATGACAAGGAATTCATAGTGGCCCTCATGTGTTCTAAAAGCTGTCTTCTCAATGTCTGCTTCATGCATTCTAATCTGATGATAACCTGACCTCAAATTAAGTTTAGAAAAGAATTGTGCACCACTTAATTCATCCAACAGTTCCTCCACTACTGGTATAGGAAACTTATCCTTGACAGTGTATTTGTTCAATTGTCTATAGTCAACACATATTCTCCATGTACCATCCTTCTTTTTGACCATAACAATAGGAGAAGAGTAAGGGCTTTGATTGTCTCTAATAGCTCCTGACTCCATTAGCTCTTATACCATAGCTTCCACAGCATCTTTTTGGTTTGGAGGATGTTTGTATGGTCTAATGTTTATTGGTGGTGTGTTTGGTACCAAAGGAATTATGTGATCTTGTTTCCTCTTAGGTGGAAGTGAAGTAGGAGTGACAAAAACATCTTGGTAGGAGTCTAACAAATCAGTAATTTGTGAACAAGGAGGGCTGGTGGTAGTTTGAGTCATATTGAACAGAGTGTTTGGGTAAACACAGAACACTTGACCATTTGAAGTTGCTTTAGACTGCCTTTTCCCATTCATCCATTGCAAAGCAGCCTTTTGTGTGCCTCTTAACACCATTCTCCTACCATTGTACACAAAGTTCATGACCAAATCTTTGAAGTTCCACTTGATGTCTCCTAAAACAGACAACCACTGCACTCCCAACACTAATTCACATCCTCCCAAAGGTAAAATGAGAACATCGGATGTGAATTCCACTCCTTGCAGAGTCCATGTGAAACCTTTACATTCATAAAAACTACTCATGACCTGTCCATTGGCCACTGACACATCCATAGGACAGGTGGCCTTAAGTTTGCATCCCAATTTCTTAGCAACTTTGAGATCCAAAAAAGTTGTTGTGTATTTTATCTATCCAGAATCAATGAGTGATTGCACTGTATGTTTTCAACATATGCTTTAACTTCATAGTCTATAAGTACGTTTCCCACAGATTCATAAGCCTGTAAAGTAAATTACTGTGTATCAGTGATTATACTCCCAAAAGTTCCTGCACCACAGGTTCTTCTTAATATGCTTCCAACTTCATATTTCTTCGTTAATACTTTTATCAGCACAAATTTCAAAAGAACAGTTGACCACGTACATTTTGTGTCCAGGCACAAAATTTCTCATCACAATAGAAAACAAAGGTTTTTTGGCTGTCTTTTTCATCTATCTCCTTCTGTCAATTGATTCTAGTTTACATAACAGATTTAGAGATAGTGTTTGGAGCAGGCAAAGCCAAGGTAGTGGTA
The DNA here is from genome assembly GCA_026074375.1 of Tanacetum coccineum. Lineage (NCBI taxonomy): Eukaryota > Viridiplantae > Streptophyta > Magnoliopsida > Asterales > Asteraceae > Tanacetum > Tanacetum coccineum. The sequence goes on along the minus strand of BQNB010064670.1, from coordinate 20,962 downwards.
GTGGATTTTGGCATGAGATATTGACACAGTATATTTGTATTAACTAGATAGTAGCAGCATAAGGCGTTCTAGGAGTGGTTAAAAGTGGAGTTTGCCTATTTTGATAGCCTGTAAGGTTGCTTCCTGCCTTTGGCTAAACAATATACACTGATAATAGTGAATGCTTTAAACATCCTAACATGCATACCAATTTCATCTTTTAATCCACCAATAAACAAACTGACTGCAGTAAGCATCACACAACACAACTTTAACTCATCATAGCTTCAAACTGTACGTGATACAATTGCACAGTAGTAACATGTTTGTCAAATTTTTCATTTCCACCCTTGGATCTCAACACAGAATCAAAACATTAGTACTTCTCGTTCATACACACCCCAAGCAGTACCTCCACATAATCACCAAGCTTTCTACTAAACTGTCTATATCCAAATTCAGTGCTTTAAATCAAACAATATGCCAGTAGAGACAAACCTTACATTTTGCATCCATCTCTACTCTCTTAGAATCAAGTAGAAGACTGTTAACTCTGTATAGCCATCCTTCACATTCCCTCCATAGAACTTATGAAACTCAAACTTAGTAAGCCGGCCAAACCTGTGAACCACAATCCCCCTCATGTTACTCGTTCCTGGGTCATACCTAGTTCTAGTATCTCCTAATCAATATGTTGGGCCAAAAATTTGTTTCAATTATCTTTGACAATATTTGAACATATAATAGCCTTACTGATTGATGTTATTTTATACATTTTTTCGGGGTCATTTAACCCTCTAAATCATGCAAATATCCCTATTTATTATGCTTAATCGTTCTTTTTGTTGTTGTGTTTACTACATTTTTTGTCCTTGTTGTTTACCGGGTATAACGTTTTTGGTCAAATAGTTTAAACTTTAACAGATCATGTCCTGTTTGATCGACCCGTAACACTTTTGGTCCAAAATGTTACCTTGACTAACTTTTTTTGTCTTTTTCATATATATCTGTAATGGTATTAAATGTTTGTAACAGAAAAATGGAAAGGATAATTGAACTCATTTAGTATTCCAAGTTGTAGAGGAAACCGAAATTGAAGAACAAAGGATAGGTTATTGGTTTATGAAGTTGTAGAGAATACAGAGAGAAAAGTGAGAATTACACATCTAAAACTGATACAAATGAACGGAAGACAAGTATTTTATAAGAAACTTGAAATAAGCTAAAATGAGCAGGAAATTCTGTTAGGAATGTTGACTGGGATGTTTGACTTTGGCCATGTGCGTAGCACGTGCAGAGCATTTGAGCATGTTACAATCCATCCCCCTTAACATTCTTGTCCTCAAGAATGAAGTTCCCATGTGGGATACCACCCTGTGAGCAAATCCGATGTAAAGCTCCAAGAGCCTCCTTCTTCAGTTTGATTGACCCATTTGACCAACACATACAGGACAGCTTTATTGTTTAACTTGCCCAACCTCCTACCAATGATGGCTTCTGGTTCAATACTAAGCACCCCATCTGGTCCACAAAGAGGCAAAACTCCTCCAGATGTCAGGTTTCCCTTAACGCGCAATTTGTGAGTTGAGATACCAGAAAGACTGGGTGTAGAATGTGTGCTATCTGGTGGTAATTGCAGCTTATAAGCAACCTCCCCAACTTTGGCAATGACCACAAATGGCCCAATAGTATATAGGCTAGCAACATGTGATTGTGTCCCATTCTAACTGTTAGATTTGTCAGTAAAGGTTGAAGTTTAAGATACACCTTCATTCCCACCTCAAAATTCCTGTCACTCCTATGCTTATCAGCCATACTTTTTATCCTGTTCTGAGACCTCTTAAGATGAAACTGCAACATAGCTACGGCTTGTTCCTTGGCCTGCATAGTCCTGTCCACCTCTTCCAATGAACTAGTACCAGCTATATAAGGCAAATGAATGTTTGTTGGCCATCCATAAACTATCTCAAATAGAGTGGTATGAAGCGAAAACTTGGTAAATTGGTGGTTGTACAATACTTCAGCAAATGGAGACCCACTTAACCCACTCTTTAGGCCTCTCCCCAGTCATACACCTCATGTAACATTCCACACACTTATTCACTACTTCAGTCTGCCCATGCAGTACTGTAGGTATGATAGCAGTAGAAAGAACAATTGAACCTTCATGACTTTTTAAACAAAGCTGCCAGGAATTGATGATAAGAATCTTATCCCTGTCACTAACAATGGTGTTTGACATACCATGTAACTTGTAAACATTGTCCAGAAATACTTGAGCCACTTGGCTAGTAGTGAAAGGGTGACTCATAGGGATGAAATGAGCATACTTACTTAACCTGTCAACCACCACAAATAGAACTGTTCTTTGCCTGAGAAAGAGTGTAAGGCTCATAAAATCCATTGCAAATTTACAATGCCAAACCTTAGTAGGAAGGAAAAAACGTGAAAAGAAGATAGGCGAAAGGTTTGAAGGTGTACCAGGGTAAGCTGATAAATCAGGTTTGTTCCTTTGACACACATCACACTCAGCCACAAACTTCTTTACCAATTTTTTCATTCCCCTCCAATATATACACATTGTCCCATTTCTTAACTGTAACCTGGGACACCTGAATGTCCTCCAACTGTGATCCGAATGAAAGATATGTGACCTACTGCTTGCCTTAAATTGATTCATTAACTTCCTACCACCAATTTGCCTTATTCTCTCAATTCTCCATTGTCCAAGTAGATCTATATACAACATAAGTGTGTCTGCAAGTTGAGTATTAACATGTACAGTTGAAGATCCACATCACCTCCCAACATTTGTGATTTTTATTCACAAATCGACGTAGGACCGTACTAAGGATAAGAGAACATAACTCAGAACCACTAGAAATCCTGGAAAGTGCATCAGCAGCATGATTCTCACTTCCTTGTTTGTAAGAAATTTCATAGTCATACCCTAGAAGCTTAGGCAACCACTTAGCTTGGAAAGGTGTGGTTAACCTCTGAATCTGAGGTAGTAACTTTAAGACTAAAATGATCTGTTTTAATCTTAAAATGCCTATCCAAGAGATACCCTCTCCATTTTTCCAAGGCCATCAATACTGCATAGAACTCCTTCTTATAGGTAGATAAAGCCTGGTGTTTGGGAGAGAGATACTTACTGAGGTAGGCTATAGGATGGCCTCCTTGTTGCAACACTGCACCAATTCCCATTCCTGAAGCATCAGTTTTCCACTCGTGAAGGCTGATGAAGTCAGGCACTGCAAATACTGGGGCTTGGCTCATAGCTACCTTCAAGCTTCAAAGAGGCATGATGCACTAAAATCCAAGCAAAAGATTTCTTCCCAATAATGTATGTTAAAGGTTAGTCTGATGCTTGCATAATCCATTAATGAATCTTCTATAAAAGATCCTGTTACGCCAAGGAAAACCCTCAATTGTTTCAGGGTGACTGGTGTTGGCCATGTGTGCATAGCAGTGATCTTAGAAGAACTGTAGAGACATCATTTCCCCAAAATGATATTACCAAGATACGTCATTTTTCTTAGGCAGGCAAAAGAGATAGCATGTTTTGTGCTCAATCTCTTGGTCATACAAGAGAGGTTTCTAAGGTGCTCATAGCTTGCAATACCAAGTTTGAAAATTGTAGTGGTAGCAAGTGCTCTTGGGATAGTTGCAATATATTTACCAGCATAATCATTCCAAAGATAAAACTAGTGTGGGAATAATGCCATTGTGTTATTGCTAAGAAAGGTTTGACTGGAGGGGCTTGAAAGGTAGAATGTGCAGTTGGTGAGGCAATAAGGGAAGGACATGGATTGTCATAAGGGGAACTATGTGGGCAGTAAAGCTTGCTTCATCAATGGCGGCGGATGAAGTACTATTTGGGAGAAACCTGACCTCAATCAGGTTAGAAATAATATTGGCACAACTTAATTCATCCAACAGTTCCTCCACTACTGGTATTGGGAACTTATCCTTGACAGTGTATTTGTTCAATTGTCTATAGTCAACACACATTCTCCATGTACCATCCTTCTTTTTGACCATAACAATAGGGGAAGAGTAAGGGCTTTGACTGTCTCTAATAGCTCCTGACTCCATTATCTCTTGTACCATAGCTTCCACAACATCTTTTTGGTTTGGAGGATGTTTGTATGGTCTAATGTTTATTGGTGGTATGTTTGGTACCAAAGGAATTCTGTGATCTTGTTTCCTCTTAGGTGGAAGTGAAGTAGGAGTAACAAAAACATCTTGGTAGGAGTCTAACAAATCAGTAATTTGTGAACAAAGAGGGCTGGTGGTAGTTTGAGTCATACTGAACAGAGTGTTTGGGTAAACACAGAGCACTTGACCGTTTGAAGTTGCTTTAGACTGCCTTTTCCCATTCATCCATTGCAAAGCAGCCTTCTGTGTGCCTCTTAACACCATTCTCCTACCATTGTAAAAAAAGTCCATGACCAAATCTTTGAAGTTCCACTTGATGTCTCCCAAAACAGACAACCACTGCACTCCCAAAACTAATTCACATCCTCCCAAAGGTAAAATGAGAACATCAGATGTGAATTCCACTCCTTGCAGAGTCCATGTGAAACCTTTACATTCATACAAACTACTCATGACCTGTCCATTGGCCACTTACACATCCATAGGACATGTGGCCTTAAGTTTTCATCCCAATTTCTTAGCAACTTTGAAGATCCAATAAAAGTTGTTACTATCCAGACATCCAATGGTGAGTGCACTGTAGATTCCAACATATGCTTTAACCTTCATAGTCTTATAAGTACTTTCCCCAGTCATAGCATGTAAGGAAATCACTGGTGTATCAGTGATAGACTCCCCAAAGTTCTGCACCACAGGGTCTTCTAATAGCGCTTCCAACTCATATTCTTCTGAAGTACTTTTATCAGCACAAATTTCTAACAAGAACAGTTGACCACTACATTTGTGTCCAGGCACAAATTTCTCATCACAGTAGAAACAAAGATTTTTGGCTCTTTTGTCAGCTATCTCCTTCTGTGTCAATTGCTTTCTAGGTTGTACATAAGCAGGTTTAGAGATAGTGTTTGGAGCAGGTAAAGCCAAGGTAGTGGTAGTGGATTTTGGTGGATAGGACACAGTTTTATTAGCATAACTAGTAGTAGCAGCATAAGGAGTTCTAGGAGTGGTTAAAAGTGGAGTTTGCCTAGTTTTGATAGCCTGTAAGGTTGCTTCCTGCATTTTGGCTAAACAATATACATCTGAGAGAGTGTTTGGCTTAAACATCCTAACATGCATACCAATTTCATCCTTTAATCCACCAATAAACAAACTGACTACATAAGCCTCACTTAACTCAACCTTATTCATCAAAGCTTCAAACTGTTCTTGATACAATTGCAGGTAAGTAACATGTTTCCTAATTTTCAGTTCCACCCAAGGATTCCTCAAACACAGAATCAAAACGGTTTTGGACTTCTCGTTCATACACAGCCCAAGCAACATTATCACCATGCTTTCTAATAAACTGCTTATGCCAATTAAGTGGCTTATCAAACATGTGCATAGAGACTAACCTTGCTTTCTACTCATCAGCAATGGAATCGAGTAAGAAGAACTGATTAACTCTGTATAGACATCCCTGCACATCCTCTCCATAGAACTTAGGGAACTCAAACTTAGCAAGCCGTCCATACTGTGAACCTGATTCCCCTTTGTTACTCGTTCCTTCACCTCCATTAAGACGATTAAGCTCACCAGTAGCAAACTGCTGGAAGAGCAATAACCATATGTTTACCAATTGATCTTTCAACATCGCGGTTGATGGCGTTAATGTGTTAGTGATGTCAGTTGTGGTTGTGTCTGGATTTGTAGCGTGTGTTAACCATTGATTAGTATGAGAGAAGGTGAGTAAATCGGATTTAAGAAGTGAAAGTAATCGGAGTCGTCAACTAACACGTAGCCGAATTGCAACAGAATGGTTAGAACTGTTGACAACATAATTTGTTCTTAGGCAGTTAAAACTGAATTAATGGTGGATTCGAGCTCGTATACCAGGAAGGAGCTCTGATCCACTTGTACTGGTAATAAAAGTTTTGTAACAGAAAAGAAAGGATAATTGAACTCAAATAGGTATTCCAAGTGTGAAGAGGAGAAACACAATTCTGAAGACAATGGGATTGGTTATTGGTTATTGAATTGAGGTGAATTACAAGAGGAAAAGTGAGAAATTACAACATCTAAAACTGATTTACAATAACGTGAAGAAAAGTAATTATATATTTATAGAAATTGAAATAAGCTAAAATGAGCGGGAATTCTGTTAGGAACGTTGACTGGGATGTTTGACTTTGGCCATGTGCGTAGCACGTGCAGAGCATTTGAGCATGTTACAATATCATTAAAGATAACCTGTGAGGTTTACATCCACATGCCAACTGCCAACATACATAAACTCATCCCTCTCATCTTTTATCTTAAACTTCCCCTTTACGTAATCACAACACATTTGCTCACCTCTCACCCCTACCACCAACGGCCGACCACCTCTAACCATGAACATCAATCACCATCATTACCGAACACAATGTTGACAAATTCAGTGGGAGCGAAGCATTTTATATTACTGAAATGACATTCTTGTAATGGTGTCAAATTCAGTGGGAGCTACAACATTTATTTCCTTGTTAGTTGCCCATATTATTTTTAGCTTGCTTTGAAATAATTAATTACTTTCTATAGATAACATTTCAGAAAACAAACTCAGATATGGAACTTGTTATCATATAAAATAAAATGCAATCTTACTTAAACATGAGTTTGTTCATATTCAGAAAGTAATTAATTATTTCAAAGCAAGCTAGAAATAATATGGGCAACTAACAAGGAAATAAATGTTGTAGCTCCCACTGAATTTGACACCATTACAAGAATGTCATTTCAGTAATATAAAATGCTTCGCTCCCACTGAATTTGTCAACATCAAAACCTTACACAAGACCTTTTATAAGATCTTGAAGCCAAATCAGTGAGATTCGAACCAAGCAGAAAGAAAGAAACATAGTTCATTTAGTGTTCGGTTTACTGGTGGATTAATAAAGGAAGAAAGGTGTCTAGTTGAGTTTGTGATTCGAGCTTCAGTAGTCAAGAAAAGAGGTTTATTGTTGTTGCTACATTTTGGTTTGAGAGAAATAATAAAAAGTGTGACCAAAAACCGGTAATCACCACCACTGCCACATACATCCAGCCACCACCACTCAAAATCACCACCATTTTCAGCCTCCCGCCGCCTGCCACCATCACCACCAATCTCCTTTTTTCAAATTCGCTTTCCACCCATCACAGCCACCACAAATCTGGTGTTTGGGGTGTTGAGTATCACCAACTATCGTCACCACGAGCCACAACAACCACTGAGTTTTTTTTAGCTAAATAAGAAAGTGTCTTTTTAGCGTTTGATGTATGAAAATGAAGGTAAGGATGAGGGTATGTGTGTTTGGTTTTGGTTGTGAAAAAGATAGAACAAAATGATGTTTGTTGATGAAGGTGGAAGATGTTATTTGTGTGTTTGATGATGAAGGTGAAAGGTGAAGACTTTTAGATGACAAAATGATGTGTCAGTATGTTAGTATGTTTACGTTGAGTTAGGATCAAATGAGAAGTTTTTTTTAAATAAGAAGTAACTATAATCGCATATCCAAGATGCATCGATTTAAATTAGACGCATCTCTATAATCTTAGATGCATTATAACGCATTTCAAGCTTTTAATTAGATGCATATACATATATTAGATGCATTTCATGATTTCTCATGTTTTTTGTTCCTCTGCACAGTGCTAAAATCATGAAAATCAATTTGCACTATCTACACATCAAATTAACTTTCGAAACTCGAAATAGTGCATCTAAATGAATAGAAATGCATCTAATGCAAGTCGTTGCATCTCAAATGTGTGGTTTTAGTCACTTCTCACCACTTCTTATTTTAATTTACTTATCACTGGATCCCTACTCTATATATATATATATATATATATATATATATATAATAATAATAATAATTATATAATAATAATATGGTTAAAAAGAAAAAGAAAATAGGGTATTTAGTCATTTTCATTACTAACACGAGGGTATTCTAGCCATTTCGCATTATTTAACTGGTCAAACTCATGGTTAACGAAAAGTTGGATCAAAAGTGTTACGGGTCGACCAAAACAGGACAGGTTCCATTATATTTTAAACTATTAGACTAAAACCGTTATACCCGGTAAACCACAAGGGCAAAAAATGTAGTTAAAATTTTGTTGTTTTAGCATTTGGAAGACATTTGGAGGAAATACACGTGACTTGGGCTCAATTTGGGACGAAACGGGACAAGATTGCAACTCTACACGAATTTGATCAAGAAAAGTCTCACAGTGCGTGGAGACGTCATCAGAATTTCTCCTGACGACGTCACAGTATCAAAGGGACGACGTCACATATTTTGGTGACGACGTCACAGTAGCTGACACTGAGAAGCCCATAGAAGATTCTGCGAGTTGACGACGTCACGATTTGTATGGGACGACGTCATGACTTAAACTATATATATAGAAACCTTGTTTTTTAGGTTTTGGGTGGAAAACTTTGGGGAAACAAATAGAAGTCGTAAGTGAGCCTTGGAGCAGGCACTTAGGTCGTTTTTAAGGTTTCTTAACCCTTGTGTACTCATCATAACTCCATGTTTAATTGAAGTGAAGTTCTTTATCCCTTTTAATCATTCGATATGTCTATGCGTTGTTTGATTGATTGTTTTCGCTTTCAATTTAACATGCTTGGCTAAATCTAAATTGTGTTTGCTTATGATTGCATGAAACCTAGTTAATTATCCCTTTTATTATTTCTTCTTGTTAATGGTGTGCGCGTTAGGATTTAGAAAACTAGCTATAAGATATTACATTAGCATATACGTATACGGAAACGCGATTAGGTTAGAAAAAGCCCAGCAATAGTCTTCATACTACCTTGCCATTTGGGTGGATTCCGAATTAAGTATTTAATACTTACACATTACATTAATGAGGGCGATGAGCAATAAAACGAGATAGATTAACTAGGGAGTAGTGCATGATCAGGTGAACACATTTATTTAACCATACGAGTTTTTCATAACTTTACTTTTCTGCAATTAATACAGAATTAGAGGTAGTTAATTAGTTTAATCACCCCCTTTCAAACTCGAGATTTTACTTGCTTTCTAAAAAATATAAAAACACAAAAATAATCTTTTGTCAACCTCTAGACCCTAGTTAACATATAATTCGATCTTACCCAAACTATTCTCCTAGAGAACGATCAATCCCTTGAGTCTTACCTATACTACACTACAACGATTAGGTACTCTGTCTAGGAGGGTTGTAAAACTTCTGCGTTGCAACCCACCGCATCACTGATAAAGAAGTCGATCAGTGAGTGTTGTATAAAGCTCTTTCAACAACAAGCTTCAAGGACGTCGAAGATCAACTGAAAAACACTTTACCTTACTGATGTGGTGTTAGTAACTGGAGTATTTAAGCTAGAAACAACATGAGAGTCAAACATGAAATATCTATCTATCAAGAAACAAACATGAAATATGAGTTTGAACTTTAATCCATTTAGAAAGTAAAAAGCAAAAGCACTTTTTGTTTACAGTCAAACAAGTACAAATGTGGTTGCTATAGTACATTGACAAATGAAGCTACACATGAAAACATTAAATGAAATATATACTATTTCACTAAACACGTAACCTACTACATGTGACTTCACTATTCATCTCATATATATACATGTATGTTTGTAATATAGATAGTTAGCGATTCTAAATAAACAAAAATAATAGAATGTATTATAGTTGATAGGATCCTTCTCTCATAAAATATAAGCTTAGTTTTGATTCATGAGAGTTTTATTTGTCATTCAATCAGGATAGTGTTTCGCAACCATCTCTTGTAATCTTTGATTCATTTCTAATAAGATTTATAAATATTTAAAAGTAAAAATTATGTTATTAGCTGTCAAATGAGTATTGAGTAAAGCTTATCCTTAACTTCTTATAGCATTAATGTTTTACTCAAACATTTGGACCGACACAATACTATAACGTACACTTAGGTCCCTAACCTAAATTAAGTTTACTACTAATTTCCTACATCGCATTATGAAGATTTATGAGCTTTGTTCTTTTTCTTTTACTAATTTCCTACATCGCATCATGAAGATTTATGAGCTTTGTTCTTTTTCTTTTATATAGCATAAATATAATTGACTTGAAGATAAAACAACATTGCCTCACTTCAAAGATATTGAACTTGAAAGAATCTTGAGTACGTACTTGATGTCGACAAGATAGTCGAAACGAAAACAAGTGTCTTGATCAGAAAATTGGATCAAATGGAGAGTGCCCAGTCAATGAAGTTTGTGTGTTTATGTTGCAAGTTGAGTGTAGTTGATCCACACAACCAACTTGTTTTTTTCTTCTTCTAACAAATGGGGTGCTACATAATCAGGGTCGAGGAAGGAATGAACTTGTGCATGTCCAAGATAATAATGTATCTGCAAGAGCTGTATATAAGTTGGATCAATCAATTAACTTGTTTAGACCATTCAATCCCTTGTGATTAATAAGGGCTGTCTTCCATTAATTAAACAAAAACGTGTAGATAAAATAGTCACTTTCTTGAGTTTTAACTGATTAGAGGAGTAATCTAATGATAATTAAAACATGAAGAAATTTTACTAGGAGAAGTTATTTGAGTATATAGGGAGAAAATTAAATGGATATTTGTTTAGTTTAAGCCGTCGGGTCAACTTGATATACGCTTTAAAGGTTATGCTGAGATACTCATCAATTTAAAAGTCGCAAACCACTTGAGCATTATGTAACAAAGCAGAAATGAGCAAAAAATTATGACATATAAACCTCTGCAATGGATAATTTCTGTGGCGAGTTCTTGAAGAGATTCTTATAAAATGCAATATAAAGTACTACAAATTAAACAACACATATAAAATTGATAGCTTATAACATATATAAATACAAAGCAGCATTATGTTTTGGCACCGATAGTATCACATGTATACCCAAACAACTGACATTGCTTAGAATTTATGTCTTCGTTGTGACGGGTAAGGGGGTAGCAACAAGAGGTGTTGCTCTAAGTAACGTAAGCCCAAAAATGTCGTTCATGTCCATTTCTTCTCTAGCATGAGGTAGCTTCCATTTAAAATGATAGACAAACGATGCCACAATTAAACTAACCACCCTATGAGCCAAGGGTATTCCAGGACACATTCTTCGCCCGGACTTGAATGGTATAAACTCAAAATGTTGCCCCTTGTAGTCAAGGTCGTTTCCTAGAAACCTCTCTGGCTTGAACATCACAGGATCTTCCCAATAATTTGTGTGTTTTTCGGCACAACATATTCACCGAGCTTAACTTCTGTTTCTGTTTTGTGAGGCACTAATAGAGGCACAGATAAATGGAGCCGCATAGTTTCTTTAATGACTGCATTCAAATAAGGCAAGCTAGGATTTTGGCTTCTTGAATTTTACCATCTTCTCCCACTATAGCAGAGACTTCTTCCCGGACCTTGGAACATATCGGGGTTAAGCAAGAGTTCCGTCATTGCCCATTCTGTTGTGTTCGAACTCGTTTCTGTTCCTGCTAGGAACAAATCCTGCAATTTAACAGAATATGTTACTCTTAGAGGTAATCTTAGCATCATCTTGCTGTTTTAACTATACAACTGTTCTTTTTTGTCCATTAGTCCCAACATAATCATCTTTTGTCCATTGTCCCAACATAATCATTTGTCCCAACATAATCATCTTTACATTACAAGTTTAGGAATGTATGTCTCAATCTTAAACTACAAGTTTGAGAGTTTAGTTTAGCATATTGCTCTTTTATATGGGAAGTCTAGTTTAAAATCCGAGTTGACTAAATATATCTTATGTTAATCTTTCTTTTTATAAACAAAGGAAACAAAAACCGTATAATGTATGTGAAATATTTACAATCAACCCATAATTATTTCATCAAAGTCTTTACACACACTACGATTTAGATATAAGGTTCTACAATTCAATTGGCCCCGCCTCTTCATCACTTGCTCCTCGCCAAACCAAATAGGCTCCAACCAACGTACACACAGGGCTGTACGTAGTTGTGCTAGCGGAGGCTTTGTACGAAAATTTATAAAATAACTAAACATCATGACAAAGATATATTGTAAGTGAATTCCATGAGAGAAAATTAACACTCCTTCTTATGTGCCTTCTTAAGTGTTAAATAACTCTTAAGTCACGAACCTATATTAAGTTTACTACTAATTTCCTACATCATGTAGATTTATGAGCTTTGTTTTTTTCTTTTATATAGCATCATAATTGATATTGAATGGCTATCTATTCAAGTAGCCTCAACATTGTTAATTGACTTAAAGATAAACAACATTGCCTCACTTTAAAGACATTGAACTTTAAAGAAAACTCTTATCTTGAGTACTTGATGTCGACTAGAAAGTTGAAACGAAAACAAGTGTCTTGATGGGGGAACTTGGATCAAGTGGAGAGTGCTCAGTCAATGAAGTTTGTGTTTTTATGTTGCAAGTTGAGTGTAGTTGATGCACACAACCTATTGTTTGTTTTTTTTTCTTCTAACAAATGGGCTGCTACAAATTAGGGTCGGGGATGCAATGAACTTGTGTCCAAGCTAGATAATAATCTAACTGCTAGAGGTGTGTATAAGGTGGATGAATCAACTTGTTTAGACCATTTAATCCCTTATGACTAATAAGGGTTGTCTTCATCTACAACATTATTGCAAATCTTATCTCCAAGCCCCATACTCAAAATGAGACTCGGTTAATTTAGAAGTCCCACAACTGTGAAGCATTATGTAACAAAATAGAAATGAGCAAAACAGAATGACATATAAACCTTTGCAATGCATAATATCTATGGTGAGTTCTTGAAGAGATTCTTATAAAATGCAATATAAAGTATGAAAAACTAAGCACCACGTATAAAATTTATAGCTTATAACATATATAAACACAAAACGGCATTATTTTTTGGCACTAATAATATCACATGTATGCCCAAACAACGACATTGCTTAGAAGTTATGTCTTCTATGCGACGGGTAAGGGGTAGCAACAAGAGGTGTTGCTCTAAGTAATGTAACCCAAAAATATCGTTCACGTCCATTTCATCTCTAGCATGAGGTAGCTTCCATTCAAAATGATAGACAAATGATGCCACCATTAAACTAACCACCCTATGAGCCAAGGGTATTCCATGACACATTTTTCGCCCTGATCCGAATGGTATAAACTCATAATGTAACCCCTTGTAGTCGAGCTCATTTCCTATAAACCTCTCTGGCTCACAGGATCTTCCCAATAACTTGGATCACGTGCCATAGCCCAAGCATTCACTAGAATTTGTGTGTTTTTGGGCACAACATATTCACCAAGTTTAACTTCTGTTTCAGTTTTGTGAGGCACTAATAGAGGCACAGATAAACGAAGACACATTGTTTCTTTAATGACCCAAATAATGCAAGTCCAGGATTTTGGCTTCTTGAATTTTACCATCTTCTCCCACTATTGCGGAGACTTCTTCCCGAACCTTGGAGGACATATCGGGGTTAAGCAAGAGTTCTGTCATTGCCCATTCTGTTGTGTTCGAACTCGTTTATGTTCCTACTAGGAACAAATCCTGTAATTTAACAAAATATGTTAATCATATCGTTAGACGATGTAAAACATTGAGTTAAACTACTCCTATATAAGTGTTCTTTCGTGTACTTAGTCTCGAAATAATCATCTTACATTACAAAAAGTTGATTATAAATTTATTGATATAATTACAAGAGTATAGTAAACGTCAATTAGAAAATTTAACGAGTCAAAAGTCTTTTAAAGAATTTAACAAAAGTCTTTTAAAGAATCTAACAAGTCCATAGTCTTATGTAAGGTCGTATTCAGAGCCATACTTGTGTTTAAAAAGTCACTGTCGACTTTATAGTTTCTGAAGGGCTTTGAATTATACATTAAACCACATATTTAATTGGTTGAAAGAAGTTATTAACCTCCTAGCTAGTAATATCTGGTTTGTTTAGGAAGATGAATACCATAGTGTGAGGTTAAATTACTTACATATTAAAGCTTTTCATAAACTTATAGTAAAAAATATCTAAAATTCTTTTGACGTATTAAGATAACGCGAACAAAAAGTTAATGCTTCTTCTGCAACATAACCCTCCGCAATAGAACCTTCAGGCTTTGCTTTATTTCCCAAATCTAGGAAGCTTCGACTCTCGATGTTTTAACCTCTCACTTATGTAACCTTCGGTAACGTTATCGAACCAATCATAAGCTGCCTTTGTCTGTCGTCGTATGTTTTGCGGATCCAGTGGTTTCTAAACAGGAAATATATCGGCATGATAAACTTCCCGTCAACTTCCATTAATGTCTTAACAGCCGTCTTAAAGCCCCCAATTATTAGATGATATATTAGTTAACCCGAAGCCCAAAACTGGGCTAGCCATCTAATACCAATATCATCAGACTCGCAGCTAGTACGTCACGTTTTGTGATAGACATATGTTCAACATCTGGTTGAGTGCAATCGTGAATGCCAACTTTCCTCATGCACAAGGACGGAACTTAGAAGGGACCAAGGGGGGTTGTGGCCCCCCCAAAATTTTCGACCCTATGTATATTTTATGACCTTTTATATATGACTTTAGTCATTTCTTATACAAAAATTTCATTGTAGTGTATATCGGCCCCTAAAAATAAATAGTTTTCAAGTTTGCCACTCCACAAAAAACGCTCAAGTTCCGTCCCTGCTCATGCACTCACGAAGAAACTCCAATATCCCACGCACGACCTTTTCACGAAGGTTATGAAGTGAGTCGAGTTTGTGTTGGTAAGTTAAGCATGTGTTGAGTGTTTTTCTTGTAGTTCTCCTCTCGTCAATTTCCATAACTGATCCTTGATAAAGCGTAGCTTCCTTTGCACTCCAAGTTAACTAATCCTAGTTCTAGTCTACTAATTAATATTATAACATAACTTAAGGCCCTAATCTATATTAAGTGTACTACTAATAATTGATATTGAATAGCCATGTATTCAAGTAGCCTCAACATTGTTAATTGACTTAAAGATAAACACATTGCCTCATTTTAAAGATAAACACATTGCCTCGAATAGAATGGCACATAAATTAAACCTCTGCAACGCATAGTATCCATGGCGAGTTCTTGAAGAGATTCTTATAAAATGCAATATAAAATTTATAGCTTATATCATCTATAAACACAAAGCGGCATTATTTTTTTAGCACTGATAATATCACATGTATGCCCAAACAACGACATTGCTTAGAATTTATGTCTTCTATGCAACGGGTAAGGGGGTAGCAACAAGAGGTGTTGCTCTAAGTAACGTAAGCCCAAAAATGTCGTTCATGTCCATTTCTTCTCTAGCATGAGGTAGCTTCCATTCAAAATGACAGACAAACGATGCCACCATTAAACTAACCACCCTATGAGCCAAGGGTATTCCGGGACACATTCTTCGGCCGGACCCGAATGGTATAAACTCAAAATGTTGCCCCTTGTAATCGAGCTCGTTTCCTAGAAACCTCTCTGGCTTGAACATCACAGGATCTTTCCAATAACTTGGATCACGTGCCATAGCCCAAGCATTCACTAGAATTTGTGTGTTTTTCGGCACAACATATTCACCGAGCTTAACTTCTGTTTCAGTTTTGTGAGGCACTAATAGAGGCACAGATAAATGGAGCCGCATTGTTTCTTTAATGACTGCATTCAAATAAGGCAAGTCTAGGATTTTGGCTTCTTGAATTTTACCATCTTCTCCTACTATTGTGGAGATTTCTTCCCGGAGCTTGGAGAACATATCGGGGTTAAGCAGTAATTCCGTCATTGCCCATTCTGTTGTGTTCGAACTTGTTTCTGTTCCTGCTAGGAACAAATCCTGTAATTTAGCAAAATATGTTACTCGTGGAGTCAATCTTAGCATCAACTAGAAGTTTTCTAGAAGAAAAAACAAAGGTTAGACGATGTAAACCATGGTTTTAACTCTATAACTGTTCTTTTCTGTCATGTGTCCCGAAATAATCATGAAATTGATTAAAAGTACAAATTTAATTGATACAATTACAACAGTATACATTAAAAGTCAATAGGTATTTGCATTAGAATCAGATTGTCAACTTGTACCTAGTATTTATGGTCAAAATAAATAATGATGTGATATCATAACTTTAAAATATGGGCTAATGACTTGAAAATGTATTCAACTTTTCGTTTTTTGTTATTGTATGTAGCCATCTTTTTTTTTGTTATTGTATGTATCCAACTTGAAAATTCATCCTATTATATGTAGTCTGTTACCTCTCATTTGCAACGTTAGTCCATTTAACTAACGAACAGTTGCAACTTCGAGTATTTTTTTTGTTTCATTATAAAGAGATAATGATGTTTGTGACCTTTTTTTTCTTCTTTAATTTAGAGGCATATTAAAGTTTTTCATAAACTACATACGGTAGAATGATTAAAATATCACGAGACCTTCTTTTATCTTGAAATTGGATGCATATTAAAGCTTTACATAAACTTTTTAGAAAAAAATATTTAAGATTAGTGACGTAATATAAGATGAAAAATTATAAAGATATTTTAAAAAAGAGAGCAATGAATATATACCACAAGTAACGTCTTGATATGTACAAGACTGAAGTCGGCTTCATTATCTTGACTATAGTCAAGCAACGAATCCAACATATCACCGAACCTAGGAAGCTTCGACTCTCGATGTTTCAACCTCTCACTTATGAAACCTTCGGTCACCTTATCGAACCAATCATAAGCTGCCTTTGCTTGTCGTCGTATGTTTTGCGGATCAAGTGGTTTCAAAACAGGAAATATATCGGCTATGTTAAACTTCCCGTCAACTTCCATTAATGTCTTAACAGCCGTCTCACAGAATTTGAGGACATTTCATCGTTTTACAACTCTACACGTCACAAACATACGGGTCGAGTATTTTTTTTGTTTTTTTTCATTATAAAGAGATAATGATGTTTGTGACCTTTTTTTTCTTCTTTAATTTAGAGGCATATTAAAGTTTTTCATAAACTACATACGGTAGAATGATTAAAATATCATGAAATTCGCGACCTTCTTTTATCTTTAAATTGGATGCATATTAAAGCTTTACATAAACTTTTTAGAAAAAAATATTTAAGATTAGTGACGTAATATAAGATGAAAAATTATAAAGATATTTTAAAAAAGAGAGCAATGAATATATACCACAAGTAACGTCTTGATATGTACAAGACTGAAGTCGGCTTCATTATCTTGACTATAGTCAAGCAACGAATCCAACATATCACCGAACCTAGGAAGCTTCGACTCTCGATGCTTCAACCTCGTACATATGAAACCTTCGGTCACCTTATCGAACCAATCATAAGCTGCCTTTGCTTGTCGTCGTATGTTTTGCGGATCAAGTGGTTTCAAAACAGGAAATATATCGGCTATGTTAAACTTCCCGTCAACTTCCATTAATGTCTTAACAGCCGTCTTAATAACCCCCGAAGTCATCACACTCCGTAGAGGTAGTCACGTATCTGCGATAGACATGTGTTCGACATCTGGTTGAGTGCAACCGCGAATGCCAACTTCCCAATGTCCACGGGCTCGTGTTTCCTCATGCACTCACGAAGAAACTCCAACATCCCATGCACGACCTTTCCACGAAGGTTACGAAGTGAGTCGAGTTTGTGTTGGTGAGTTAGGCACGTGTTGAGTGCTTTTCTTATAGTTCTCCATTCGTCATTTGTTGGAATCCATAGCACTGCCGCGTCATTGTTGTCTAAAGCAGTGACAGCGTCTGGAACGATGCGGCCAGAGCATGCCTCGTCATTTCGTAGGAGGATTTCTCTGGCCGCATCAGGTGTGGACGCTACCACGCTGGTGATGCTACCTAGTCGTATGGTCATAAGTGGACCGTGTTTCTTTGAGAGCTTGGCTAGGGACTCGTGAGGTTTGGGTCCGAGATCAAGGAGGTTACCGATGATAGGGAGGCCGGTAGGACCGGGCGGCATCCTCCGTTTACGATGGAGGTTGATGACATGATTGATGAGGAAGAAGAAGAAAATAATAGAAGAGAGAACCAAATATAGAAGGTCCATGGCTTTGTGTTTAGTCCAAAGGTGATGGATGTATATTTATAATGGGACAAGGGAACACATAACAATGTAATAGATACATTTTCTTCCACATTATATTGTTTATTTCCGAGGGATCTATTTAATGTAACAATTTTACCTCATTTACCTATACTATATATGTTAGACATTTGCGATGACGTAATTTTTTTGTATATCTACTAGTACGTCAGAGAGTAAACATTGTATCTTTTGTTTAGTCGCATAGAATGAATTCATACATATGTAAAAAGTGCATATTAGATTAAAGGGATAACCACTTAAAAATGTATCATACTTGTCACTTTTTGTTATTGTGTGTATTGAATTTTTTTTTTATTGTATGCACTGAACTTTCAAATTTCAACCTTTGTGTGTATTTTGTCACTATTCTAGCCATGTAAAATGACCATTTTACCTTTCGAATTTTGGAAAAAGCAAGGGTAAAATGGTCAAAAATACACACAAAGGTCGAAATTTGAAAGTTCGATACACACAATAAGAAAAAAAAAAGTTCAGTACACACAATAACAAAAAGTAACAAGTATAATGCATTTTCAAGTAATTAACCCTAGATTAAAACAAAAGTTTTATTTGTTCGCATATTATTGAAGAGTTATACGGAGCTCATTACGTTATGCTAACTTAGCTAGTAATGCATGTAATATTGTTAGCTAGGTAATGTAGTGACTAGCTAATGTTGCTAATGTTACATTAAAAGGTTGGCTAGGATCTGATCGTTATTGAAGTCGTGGATGCAAACGACACTGGAAATATATGCATACAATGGCGTGATAGTGATCCTCACCAATCATCCCAAGACATGGTTACAACCCGCTGTTTCCGGTGGCATGGTTTGAGTGAACGATAAGTCACCAAATTGATAGGAGCCAATTAGAGATGGTTATCTCTCCTTCTAAACTAACAAATGAGAAACAAAAGAATACTCAGACTTGCGCAATTTTTCTCTTCTATTGCATTAAAACCAAATTACACATTACAGAGGAAAAGGGAACCCGAAACTTATGGAAGAAACAAGTAAACGTTGATTGAAGAAGTCACGGTAGTGGGCCACTTTCTAATGCATAAGACTATAATTCTAGTGTCCATGAAAAGTCAATAAACGTGCATGAGAAACAAATTTAAACAGTGAAGAAGCCTTCCTAAAGACTTGGTCGTCTCTTTATTCACTACAAAAAAAAAGGCTTTTAATGACACATAAAAAAAGTGTAAGTGAAAGTACATGTTTACTTACACTTTTCAAAAAAAGTGTAAGCAAAAGTCTAGTTTTACCCACACTTCTTAAAAAGTGTAAGCAAAAGTCTAATTTTTACCCACACTTTCTAAAAAGTGTAAATATAAGTCTAATTTTTACCCACACTTCACATAAAATGTAAGTAAAAGTCAAGTTTTGCCCACACTTATAAAAAAATGTGAGCAAAAATGTAATTTATACACACACTTTATCAAAAGTGTAGTTTTACTTACACTTTTTGAAAAGTGTAAGTATTTGTATTACTCTTACTCACACATCTTAAAGAGTGTGAGTGAAAGTTTAACTTATATCCATGGCTAATCGCCGTCCAAAAATTGATTTGGTCCAAAATACGGGACCGAGGACCGTATCAGACAAAAACCGATTTGGTCCAAAACATAGGACTGAGGACAGGACCGAAATGTTCGCTCTGTCTCCGGGTCGTTCCAGTCCAGTTCGGTTCGTCGGTCTGGTTCGATCTAACAAAGCATAAGATCAAACCAAACTGGACCGAACCGAAGACCAAATATGAGTAAAAGGACGAACCGAGGACCGAACCGATTCGATTCGCTCCGATCCGGTTCGATCCACGATCTATTATATTTAACCTTACTTATTGAAAAATGTAAATATAAGGCTCGTTTTTTTTACAAAGTCATTAAAACTTTTTATTAATTCTTTTTATAAAATACTTGTGTAAAAACTTTATTAAAATTCTGTAAAACATTCCTAAATTTTATAAAAACTTTATTTATGTAAACTATCTGCTCCCCTTTACATATAAACACTTTCCCCCTTTTCATTCCTTTCACTTTCACCCCATTTCCCCCCAATTCGATCGTCACTCTCACACACACAATCAACAAGATCGTCACTCAATTCGTAAGTTGAGTAGATTTAATTTATTTCTTTTTGCTTATCTTGCGATATTGTGATGTTGTAGTGTAGTTTTGATAGAATCCTTGTTAGGTTTGTAAGTTGTTGATTTTTACAATCTTTGTTATAAAATAGGGTTCACAGTATGTGTTTGATAAAATGCTTAAGTGATAGTTATGAAAAACATATCCAAGCGTTTGATATAATGTGTAATAGAATTGTACATCTGCATATCAAGTGTTCGATAAAATGCCTGGGTGAAATAAGACAAAGCTGTACATTGTATACTAAGTATTCGATAAAATGTCTAGAAAAACTATAAGAGGTAACATGGATCTTATGATTGATGCGTTGAATTTAGAATTTAAATTGCTCTATTTTTCAGGTTGAAGATTGCACTTCTAAGACCTGTTAGCCGGGCAGCTGGCCCAGGCAACACCGCAATCGCAATGGGCATGGTCAAGTCCATCAGGCTACAGACGGCTTTCACAATGCTTGCTGGGTATTTTCCAACAGGATGCTATTGTATTTTACTAGACAAGCAGGTACATAATTAAATAAATATAACTGCTTCTGTTCTTCATACATAAATAGT
>BQNB010064669.1:0-35232 GCA_026074375.1 Tanacetum coccineum | reverse complement strand
CTTTGCTACTTTTCAAAGGATTAGTTTGGGGAAGTTTTGGAGTATTTGGTTTTAGAGCATATAACATTGCGTGAGGACACGGCAATCAGCTATACAGCCAACCAAACACACCCTATGATGTAAAACACATATCCAAACACACCCTTATGGGTGTTGCTGCAAAATGCAGAACCAAACGTCCTATACGGGCTGTTAAAGCCATAACCAAACACCCCTTTAGGGGCAGATTCGCACAACAAACACCCCTATTTAGGGCTTTTAAAACGCAACGACAAACACCCCTTTTTGGGCTATTATACCAACAACCAAACATAAAAACGAACACCCGTATATCGTCATTTAACCAACCCAAATCAAAATACCAAAACAAGAAAAGGAAATAAGTTAAAATAAATAAATCATACATTATTTTGTTTTTATAAAATACAAGTAACCATCCAAACTAAAAAGAAAAAGAGGTGAAATGGTGGTGGTTTTCGGCTGTGGTGGTTGCGGTGGTGTGGCAGTGGCATGGAGAGGATGGCGGTGGTGGTTCAACGACGGTTGTTAAACCCAAACGCACCTTTGGTGCTTCTGAAAACCAAACGCACGCTGTTGGTGCTCGCACAACGGCAGTTGGTGGCGGTGGGGAGATGGAGACGATGGTGAGATGATGATGAGGGTGGTCGTGACGAGGTGGCTGTTGGCCGAAGGTGGGTGAAGGTGGCGGCTGTGGGAGGTGGTGTGTGGCGTAGAGGTGGATGATGGCAGCGGCTATGGCCGGAGTTTGGCAGGAATCTGGCTGGAAGTGGGAGGTGCGACGCCGGAAAAAAAGGAGAGAAGAGGGGGAAAATGTATGTGTTGCTAGGGTTATGATAAAAAAATGAAGGAAACCCTAGTTGGGTTTATTTATATACTAAAAGTTTTAAAACAAAGCGTAAATTGTATAACAGTTTAGGGTTAGTGGTGTAAATATTCTTGGAGGGACTGAAAACGTAATCTTTTGTAAAATATTGGTTAGGGACTCGTTTAGGCTAGTTAACGGACGATTCAAAACACGAAAATTGCGCCATTGCGTTCCAAATGATTTTTCCTATAAAAATGAGTATTTACATGACTAGTATTTTATAAATGTTTTTATAAAATATTTTTAAAATGTTTAATATTTATTTGGGTATCACGGACAAGCGTTGTCCGTAAAAATAAAACTTTAATTTGAGTATTCGCGTTTTTAAACAAACGTTTTTGAATAAAATGTAAAATAATTTATTAAATATTTTTATTTAATAAAAAGTGATAATTAAATATAAATTTAATTATTCTTGTGTCGGTACGCGTTGCGTGCGGTGTTCAAAACTTTGCGAGGCTATTTAAGTCATTTTCTGCTTGGTTTCGTGTCTCGGGTAAAACTGAAAAGTTGTCCGGAATGTCGTTTTACATCAAATTGCTTTAGAGTCCGAGTCGTGAAAACGTAATTTAGCGGGTCGTTTTTGATAAGTCAATTTAGGAATAACATATATCTTCTCGTTTTCAAGTCAAATAAGTTTGAAAAATAAATTTGTAAATGAGAGATAATAATAATATTTATTATTTATTATTTAAATACGTTTCAAAAATTTACCGGCTACGCGGTAATCGTTTTTATGTGACCGTAAAAGGTCAAAAGTCAAAAAGTCAAGTCGGAACCAAAAGTCAAAGGGTAAAATAGTAATTTAAAATTCTGAAAATTTCAGGTTGTGACATTACCTACCCCTTAAAAGGAATCCCGTCCCGGGATTCGATTTTTGTTAACCGATGGTGTGTCCAAGAAAAGATTTAAGATTTTTAAATAACTAGTTTTAGACATGACGTTGATAAATTTATTCAGTAAAATTCGATTTTTCGACACTTCTTAATATGCATAAATTTTGGCTAGGTTTGACCAGGATATTTAATCCATCAGAATAAGTACCTTAGAAAAATATCATTACAAGTTATATGATTGATATAAACGCGTTATAAAGAAAGTCCCTTAATGGTGAAAATATCAAAGGGGAAAGTGTAGGCGCGTGGGTATGTCTGTATAAGGGTTTCAAATGTTTAGAGGCGGAGTCGGGTTTCTGATATCTGTAAGGTTCGACGATTAATATCGGACGAGGCTAATGAATGTAAGTATTCAACTTACTTAGGAAGTACGAGGATGAATCATGGCTCAACACACCATAAGCAGACGATGCGAATTAAAGTATAACCGAACGGCTCTAACCGCAACTTAATAAATAGACGCGCCGTAGAACGAGAAATAATAATAATAACGGAACGTTGCACACAACGTTTAATAAGGAAATAGACAACCATATATGTTTGTGCTTTAGTTTAGTCAACAAAAATGTGTCTTTACGAACTCGTTAAGTTTATGAAGATGTTACGACGTTCTTACGAAAAGTTACTATTTATAGAAAGTTTCCATTTTGGGAAAGTTTTTAGTTTCGGGGCGTTAATAGTATCCCCTAATTTAATCGTTTCCAAATTTCCAAAAACGAACTAGTGGAACCCTAGCGTCTAACCAAAATCCTTAGCTCGCTAAATATATATATATGGTGAGGTTTTTTTCAGAACTAAATAAATGTACAGAACTGCGAGAACCACTATCAACCAATAAGATTTTTTTCAATATTTATCTTTTTAATTTAATTCAAAAGGGTATATAGGTAAAATAATAATTTTTTTTTTGAATTTTTAATAAAAAAACATTTTTTTTAGTTCATCAATTTTAGAAAAAAAAATTTTAATATTTTTTTCAATGTTTAGTTTTGTAAAGGTAAGGTGCGCGTATATGTTTTTTTAGATAATCTA
This sequence comes from Tanacetum coccineum, assembly GCA_026074375.1. Classification (NCBI taxonomy): domain Eukaryota; kingdom Viridiplantae; phylum Streptophyta; class Magnoliopsida; order Asterales; family Asteraceae; genus Tanacetum; species Tanacetum coccineum. The sequence continues at coordinate 32,418 of BQNB010064669.1, read as the reverse complement.
ATGTTATATATGTTTTTAGTGTTTTATTGCTTAAACTTTAATGTGTTTTGGTAATAAATATTTACACAAGTGCATGAAATGACAAACAAAATTATTTTACATGTACAATATACATTTCAAAACAAAAGCAATATACACAAAATCTAAAATTATGTGATATACAATTCAAATATTTATTCATTTTAATAAATTTAAAAAATCATAGCACCAACCATACAATCGTGAATTCAAAAGTATAAGATACACGCAACAATAACAATACCAAATGGTGACGAAATGCGTGGAGTGACATTTCAAGAAACAATATCCCAAAATAAAGGTCAACAAATGGAGGAGCTCACGGAAAGCTTCAGGTGAGACGGGACGAAATATCGTACTCATCGTTTAGTTCGAGATAAATCAAATCCTAGCTCAAAAGCCACAAGTCGGTAGCTCCACAAACAGTTCATGACGCAAGGTTTTGTAATGGCAAGAGTAAAAAATTTATAATGAATGAGATAAGGTAGTTCAAGTGAGGTCTTAAGGTTCTGCTGAATGGTAATACACGATCGCGTTTCCAGATCTTTTAACGGATTCTGGTGCTTAACGTGTTCGAGTTTCGTACTCATGTCATATCGGTAGTGTTCCCAAATCTTTAGGTCATGTGTCGAGTTGTTCTTCTCATGAACTTTCAGTTGATGGTAGCTAGTCCTTAGGTCGATTTTCGAGTAGACGCCACATCCTCGCAGTTGATCGAAAAGATCGTCTATACTAGGTAATGGGTACGTAGCTTGTAAATTTTGGTAGTCCCTTGTACATCCTGAAGATCCATCAGAGGTTTTCGTACGAGTATCTCATAATTCACGTTATTCTAACTCACTAAAAGGTAGTATATTGAAAAAATCTTTCTAGTCAATGTTATAATCCAATTAAAGTGATATGCTCATTAAATTCTAGAACCTTTCAATCCGTAATTTCCATGACTACATGAAGCATGATTTAGTCTCTCGGCTAAGGTTGTGGTGTTTTCACATGCTAAGGTTAAAGAAAAGCTACTTAGTTATGACACTTACAGATGCGAATACTGACTGACACGACTCATGAATACGCACGCCAAATATTAATAAAACACAAGTACAATATAATCTCGTTAACAAATTGTAGAGGAAGGAAGAAAAAAATATATATATAATAGTAGATGAAACATAAAAGGAAATTTGACAAAATATATGGTGACTACTCCCAGCATAGCATGGTCCTTCCTGAATTATACATAGGTGATCAGAATATGCATAATTTAGGAACTAACGATAAAATGCTCATTTCGTCAAACTAATGTTATGTAAAAAAATCTTATACGGTATAAATGATATAGTTTATAAGGTAGCAAAACAGTTCATGGTAATGAAAACTAGGTATTCTTTATATAAACGACACAAGGTATTTTTGTAAGAAAACATGGAAATTTTTATGAGTGGTATAAACAAAAGTAGGTTACAGAAAGGTTACCGTGACGGTTTATAAAGTAATGGTACCAAATGGTTTACAAGATGACACCATAATTTATTAATTAGACCCAACTTAATTGGTTATAAAAGACACGAAAGTAGTTTCATAAGATGATGACCACGACATAGTTCATAATTTGACAGCACAATTCATATCAGTGACAACGAAATAGTTTGTAAGATGACTGCAAGGTAATTTAAAAAGGGTAGAAAAAGAGTTTATAATTAACCGTAAAATAGGTATAAGATGGAAACAGTTAGTTTCATTAATTGATATCACATAAGTTTATGAGGTAATAGTAGGATAATTATAAAATGTTGATAAAACGGTTCATGGAATGATAATAAAAATAGTTTATAAGGTGTTAAAATAAACAAGAAGCTATCAGCAAACGGTTTGTAAACTGGTGTAAAATAGTTCATAACCGACAACAACTATATTAATAAGGACGAACCCTAAAATAGTTCATAGATACCATCCCGTTGTATGTTAATAACAAATAAGACAGTTTACATAATAAATATGAAATGGGTATGTAAGACGGTAAAAGTATTAGCTTACTTATATTTACTAGTGAGAATTGAAGTGTAATTGACAAATCATCATGACACCAATTAAGAACAAATGATTTAGGAAAATCACACATACACCAAAAAAAAAAAATTCCACAGTAAGTACTAAGTGGCAAAACTCTAAGAGAATACAGTCTAATCACTAGGTTTCACTAGCATGTATGCTTGTATATATAATATAGGTTAGTCAAAAAGATTGCAATAGTGGTCATGGGACAATATGAGGGTCTTAAGGAAGGATGTTGGTCAAGGGAACAAAGAATGGCTAGGTTTAAATGCAAGATGGATGTACATTGACCAAGTTGTGATTTTTTTTCTTATTTCTTTGTATCAATTGCCATAAATTCGGCTATAATAAGATATATGTGATGTTGTTGAGTAATTTTTATGTATTGTGGGTATTTGTTGAAGCGTAGAAAAGTTTTGGTGGTTCCGAGAGTGCCTAAACGCAATTTATCGCGAAACGTAATCAACAAAAATAAAATATAAAAGTTAATTATTACTTTTGAAAAAAAAATATAATGATGGCTTGACATAAACTTTAATTTGTTTGGTGCCCGTTTACGTTGATTGTTGATTTTTAATTTACGCGATTTAACGTATCGATTAAAATTAAAAGCGAACGCGTACCAGAAAATAAAATAAATAGTGAATTTAAATAGCGTCGTAAATGACCTGAGAATACCAAATGTTACAACGCCGTCTCCACCGTCTATGAAAACGAAAATTTTGTTTTTGATGAAAAATTTCCTGCACTTGATTCCATAAGTTAGTTCCTGTATAAAATGCTGTATAAAACCTGAGATTTAACAAATCAATAATATGACTCGATATTGACGCGAATTAATCTAAACAATTCATTTAACAGGTTTGAATTTTGGCTCAAAATCCGGATAAATTCCCCTACACTTATTGTTTGCAAAATACCTTTGATTGAAATTAAGACAAGGTTAAAGACAATATAAAGCATGATTACAAGATAGTTCAAACATAATAAAACAAACTATAAAGAATTAAAACACACATGACACTCCTATTTGCGGGAAAAGTAAATTGGGTTGCCTCCCAAGAAGCGCTTGTTTTTGCTCGAGTCACGAGCCTGACTCTACATTTATTTAACAGATAAAGGGGAGGGTTCCCCTACACTTGAGTTCAAATGCGGGTGATAGTAAACGGTGTGCTTCTAGAATTATACCTCTCTCTACTTCATTTGGCCTATCGAATAAACTAAGTTCTTTTCCTAGAGGAGAAACTTTCTTAGATTCTAATCCCCAATCATCATCAAACATCTCCCAATTTGAAATATCAACACCTAGGGATGCACTTTTTCCTAATAAACCCGGTTTAAATCCATAATGTTTCTTAGGATCATCGATGCATAAGCGATAATAGCAATACATATCCTTAGGGTGGGAAGATGCCACGTGAAGTGAAGGTGGTGTATTAATGGTTAAGCTATCTACTTCTTTCATCCTAAAACTATCCGGACTATGTTGTCACACCCCCAGACGGGGCCTGAACGGAATACGTGTTCGGGGGCGTGACTTCATCATACTTTGAACACAAAGCACAAGAGAACGACCACTAATTGACGTTTTGTAAATCATAACGCGTTGCATTATATAAAAATAGATAAGTTTTACAAGATTTAAAATAAAGTAAACATATGCGGAAGCATAAGTCAAATGTAGCGGAAGCATAATTTAGTTTTAAAAGATAGCGGAAGCGAAATTTATGTTTTCAAAAGACAACGAGTATGATAATTTGATAAGTCTTGAAATAGGGCATCATATTGCACATAGACTCCACATAGCACGTTAAGAAGTCCAAAGCTAATCACCTGAGAAAAACATGCTAAAAACGGTCAACATAAAGTTGAGTGAATTCATATGTTTAAGTAAAACATTTACAAGGATAAAAAACGTTTAGTGAATACAGCTTCACTCAAAGTATTATGCAAAGTGTTTAGTAATTGGAAATGTTCAACCAAAGTAGTGTGGACCACAAGATTTCAAAGCGTATGTGACAGTCTTAGCAGTTTACGATTTCACATACAAAGCACATGTGACCGTTATAACAAATACAACTTCACATGCAAGTATGTATTGTTGCGCTAAGATCATGACACCGATGCTAATAACAACAGGGCATATCATATCATGCCACATAGTATTCCTGCCCTTAACGGGTGTCCCAAACTAAAGACCACCACAACGCACATCGACATGACATATATCCGTTTGTTCTTCGTTAAGTAGAACCAAAGCAGATAGGGATAATTAGTCCCAATAGATCTATTTACGCATTCGCGCTCACTTAACCAATCAAATTGGTCATAGATAACTAACGGTTCATGATAGTTTGGGCAATATTGGTTTGTAGCAAAACTTAGGCAACACATAAACAGGAAACGATAACAGAAAATACTTGTGTCCAATGTAAAAGTAATCAACGCTTTCGTAAAAGCTTAATGTACTTAAATCCATAAGTAAAAACGAGTGTGATGTCAATCAAGTAACGAGTTTGTAATCAACGTATAAACGAGTTTGAAATTCAGTAACGTAAACGAGTTTGTAAACGAGCATGTTTCTCACCACCAAAAGTAGTAAAGTATATGTAAAACAAGTAAAACGTGGGGCTATGAACTCACCTTGATGTTGAGGAACAATTGACAGATAGGCATCTAATATGCACAACACAAACGGAAGACGAAACGGCTCGATCAAGAAGATGCAGCTTAAATTAACGGCTAAGACCCATTAGTTTAGGATGATGAATTTGGGGTTTTCCGATGGATGAGTGCATCAACGCGACACGTTGATAAATGATTTGGATTACAAGTTGGAGGAGTTTGGTGGTTGGTTAAATAAAATAAATCGAAAAGAAAATGCAAGGTATGTAATATATTTCGTATATATTACATATGAGAAAAAGAAATAATTATATAATTTATATGGTAAATTATACAATAAAGACAAACAACCAAAAGAATAAGTCGCAATATATAATATTTTACCAGTATTATATAAGGAACGTAAGAAAAATAATAGTAACAATATAATTCGACATGTTTTCGGAAATCGACAAATTATAAATAAAAAGTTATCGCTTAGAAGTAAACACACGTTAAAAGTTACGAATTAGATAAATAACGTTTTCAAAGTTTTTACAAAAGTTATTATTTTGTTTTTTAGTCGAGAATTATAAAATAATATTTTATAATTTAGTATTTCGCTTTCTTGACGGTTTTTAGTTAAAATAGTTATCTCGTTTGTAAAAGTATGGTTTCCGATTATTCATCGTGTTATTGTTTAATTACAATTTAGAAATCTTAATTCTATATCTCGTTCTTTTATCGGTTTTCTAAAATAATAGAAATTTTAATGAAAATGCTAAGTATATAAATTTTTATAAATTTCGGCATGACCTAGTCGTTTATACGACGTTTCCCATTTTTACAAAACTCATCGTTTTCCCTTAATCAATATATGTTGCAATTTATATCCGCGTGTTTTAAATTTATAACTAGACGAGATCAATCAAATAAATAAATCAAAATAAAAAGAACAAAACCAAACACACCCCGTTACGGGGCTGCTGTACCAAACACGCCCTTATGGGTTGTTAACAGCAAAACCAAACACCTAGGATGGGTTGTTTTCAAAACCAAACAGCCCCCTTTTAGCTGTTAAACCCACAACCAAACGCACCCTTGTTTATTTAAAAACCCAAACGCACCCTTGTGGTGACAAACCACATAAACAAACACACCTTTGTGGTGGTTTACACAGCCAAACGCTCCCTTAGGTGTTAACTGCAGAAACAAACACACCCCTTTGGCAGTTTATACTCAGATCCAAACACCCTATATGGGCAGTAAAACGCAGAACCAAACGCCCCTCTTGGGCAGTTAAACGCAAAAACAAACACACCCTTGGGTGTTAATCTGCCGAAACAAACACCTCTTTCGGGCGTGTAAATCAACCGAAACAAAAGAATCAAAAGAAAACTAAATCGAACAAATATGAAACAAGTTTAAACAAACACAACCACAACCACACAAGATACATTATTAGTTTTTTTTTAAAGTTTAACCCACCAAACTTGGAAATTATGATATGAAGGTAGTGGTGGTTTCGGTTGCTGTGACATGGCGGCGTGGTGGCTGACGAGGTGGTGACAGCGGCTGTGCCGCAGGGATGGCGGCTGGTGGTGATGTATGCCATGGTAGTGGCATGGTGGAGGTGAAGATGGTGACGGGGTGAACGTGATGATGGTGGCTGCGGTGGTTGGTGGCGATGATGACGTGGTGGTGGGGCAGCGAGGGTGACGGCGTGGAGGATGGTGACGAGGTGGCGGCTGGGGGGTTGGCCGGAGGAAGGAGAGCGGCGCCGAAAAATATTTAGAGAGGAGAAGAGTATATATGTGTGTGTGGCTAGGGTTACAAATAAAGGAAACCCTAAATGCTTTGATATATATACTAGAAAGTTGTAAAAGAATGTGACAAGGGTAAGATACTTTAGGGTAGATGATGTAAATATTACCACAGGGACCAAAAGTGTAACTTTTGTTAATTAATGGTTCGGGACTCGTTTGGTCTAGCTAATGATCGATTCAAAATACAAAAAATGCGCCATTGTTTTCCAAATAGTATTTTCTATGAAAATGAGTATTTACTTGACTATAGTTTATAAATGTTTTTATAAAATTTATTTAATGTTTATTATTTATTTTGAGTATCACGGGTAAGCGTTGCCTGTAAAAATAAAACTTTAATTTGAACGTTCGCGTTTTTAATAAACGCTTTTGAATAAAATATTAAATAATTTATTAAATATTTTTATTTAATAAAAAGTGATAATTAAATATAAATTTAATTATTTTTGTGTCGGTACGCGTTGTATGCGGTTTTCAAAACTTTGCGAGGCTATTTTAGTCACTTTCTGCTTGGTTTCGTGTCTCGGGTAAACTAAAAGGTTGTCCGAAATGTCGTTTTACATCAAATTGCTTTAGAGTCCGAGTCGTGAAAACGTAATTTAGCGGGTCATTTTTGATAAGTCAATTTAGGAATAACCTATATCTTCTCGTTTTCAAGTCAAATAAGTTTGAAAAATAAATTTGCAAATGAGCGATAATAATAGTAATTATGATTTATTATTTAAATACGTTTCAAAAATTTACCGGCTACGCGGTAATCGTTTTTATGTGACCGTAAAAGGTCAAAAGGTCAAAAATCAAGTCGGAACCAAAAAGTCAAAGGGTAAAATAGTAATTTAAAATTTCTGAAAATTACCGGGTGTGACATCATGAATTTGTGTTTGGATTCTCTTATATTATGTTAGTCTTAAATTGATATTAGGAATTGGGTGAAGAACCACTAGATGGCTCCATATATCTTTTTAAGTTCTTATGAAGCATAAGCGGATAAAATAAGCAATCTCTGGCTTTGGGATGCGATTATTTCTATTTTTTATTGGCTTTATATAGTCTTTTAAGTTTGATATGTGGTTATAAGTATGGCGTTGACTCTTTCTTTGGTCCTGATGTTTGAGAAACGCGGTTGGTTTCACACATGAAAAGGTGTGCTTTAGCTGCAGCCGTTTGACATGATATACAATTATAACGAAAAAGAACTATTGTGTGTAAGTTGTACTCATAAGCTTCGGTTGTTGATCGGGCATTGGGTGGTATTTGACCCGTATCTTGGCTGAGCAACCCGGACGGTATTTAAATAAATGCAACCGGTGTTTGCAGCCATGGCGGTGTTTGACCCCCTTTTGTCCTATTGCTTCTAATTTTGGAATACCTCATTGACACATGAAACTGTTTTGTACATAAGACTGTGTACAAACTATGGTTATTAGCCGTACGTAAGTTGTGTATGTATTGTGTATAAGCTGTACTCATAACCTTTGGTTGCTATGGCCTGTGATACAAGGGCTAAATTTATATTTGTGTATGCAATATTGTCATTTTATACTCTGAAATGTTCATTTGGAATAACAATTTGTCGTTTCTGCCCATCAATTGTTGTTGGTGCATGTGAGGTTTGACGAGATTTGTTATAAGGATGAATTATCGCGGTAGCTCTAGAATGATTGAGCTCGAGCTAATGATGGGGCGCTGGAATGAACTGATATACAGAAAAAAAAACATCGTACCGCAAGGTAATTGAATTGGGCCAGGACAATTAGCCCGTGAGAAAAAGAAAATGGCCCGTGGTCAAAACGACTGCGTTTTAATTGCTCTTGAATAATTTGGACGACTTCTTGAGTAACGCACTTTTGATTTACTTTCGATTATGGCTAAACCATCACGAGGCATCTTATCTAGAAAATTGCCACCCGCGGCGGAATCTAAGGCATCTTGATCGTTGGAATTCAAATTCAGCAAAATTCAATGTCTTGACACTTCTTAATATACAATAATTTTGGCTAAGTTTGACCAGGTTATTTAATTCATCAACATGAGTATTTTAGAAAAATATCGTTACCAGTTTTGTGGTTGATATAACATGTTATAAGGAAGGTCTATTGATAATGAAAACATAAAAGGAGAAAGTGTAGACGTGTGGGTATGTCTGTATAAGGGTTTAAATGTTTTAGGGCAGAGATATCTGTAAGGACCGGTGATTAATATCGAACGAGGCTAAAGGATGTAAGTATTCAACTTACTTAGAAAGTACGAGGAGGTATCGTGACTCAACTCACCTTAAACAAAGGAGGAGAATAAAGTATAACCGAACGGCTCTAATCGCGACTTAATATAGATGCGCCGTAGAACGAGAAATAATAATAATAACGGAACGTTGCACACAACGTTTAATAAGGAAATAGACAACCATATATGTTTGTGCTTTTGGTTTAGTCAACAAAATGTATCTTTACGAACTCCGTTTAAATTTCTAAAGATTTTAGTCTACGAAGATTTACTATTTATAGAAAGTTTTCATTTTTGAAAGTGTTTAGTTTCGGGATGTTGATAATATCCCCTATTTTAATCGTTTCCAAATTTCCAAAAACGAACTATTGAAACCCTATCGTTTAACTAAAATACTTAGCTTGCAAAATATATATATATATAATGTTGCTATATTTAGAAATGACCAATGACAACGACCTATCATTTTTAGAAAAATTCCTAAACCTTCGTTTTGATATTAAGAAACTCCACAAATATTTTCAAAAACTTTCGACACTTAATAAATAAAACATTTCTTTTTAAACTTCCGTTTTACCCTCATTTAAAACTTGGACCATCAACTTATATTTTTATAAATCACCCATGGACTTGTCCATAATGCCACAATATTTTCCAAACTATCCAAATTTTTTTTTTTTTTACGCCAAAACCAATCAACAAAATTCACTATAATTCAAGCATAACCCTATTACCATCTTTGTTTCAACTCACAAATCTTACAACCTCTCAACAAGAACAATTATATATCTGAAATCATCAAAAATATGTATTAAAATATTTATTCATTTTAATAAATTAGAAAATCATAGCACAAAAACATATGGATCGTGAATCAAAGTATAAGAATACATAGCAAACGTAACTAAACAAACGGTGACGGAATGGCGGAGAGTGAGAACATTTTGAGAAACAATTTCCACAGAATAAAGGTCAACGAATTTGGAGAGCTCGCGGGAAAAAAAGAGCTCATCGATATTGACGAAATATCATACTTCCAGCTCTCTCTAGTTCGTGGATAAAATAAATCATTAGCTCAAAAGTGCACAATCGTTAACTCCACAAACTGTTTATGATCGCAGGTTGTGTAACGGCAAGCGTAAAAATTTTAAAGAAGTGAGATAAGGTATTCAAGTGAGGTCTTAAGGTCCCTGCAGAATAGTAAGACACATCGCGTTATCTAATCTATTTAAAACTGGATTCCGAGGTAATGTCGGGTTCGATTCATACCATTCAAAAATGAATGGATGGTTCAGAAAGTTCATTACAAACCAAATTATAGTAACCGAAACTTCTATAATTCTTCCGTCGGCTAAATCAACATAGTCCTTAATGTCCTGCGGTAGATGGACAATGCCACCTTAAAAGCTAAACTCATATCACGAAGGTGGGCTTCTATTGAACTAGGTTTTCGATGCACTTGCAATAATTCCACCTTTACTTTCAAACTGCATTCCATCAAAGTTTTGTCGATAAGAGAATCTCATAATTTGCGTGAGTCTAACTCACAAAAAGGTAAGTATATTGAAGAAAATCTCCTAGTTCTATTGGTTATAATCCACTTAAAGTGATATGCTCATCACATTCTAGAACCTTTCAATCCGTAATTCCCATGACTACAGAAAGCATGATTTAGTCTCTCGGCTAAGGTTGTGGTGTTTCTATATACTAAGGTTGAAGAAAATCTGCTTAATTACTCCCTCCGTCCCATATTAAGTGTTCATTTTTGACTTTTTAAAGTCTTTTTTCTTCAACTTTGACCTTAATTATTTCTTCTTATGTTATATGATACTCAATGCAAAATATATAAATAGATAGAGTTTCGAATGTATTTTTCATTGGTATAATTTTCAGTAAGCATTATATAATATAAAGAAAAATATTTACGGTCAAAGTTGATGAAAAAAGAATTCAAAAAGTCAAAAATGGACACTTAATATGGGACGGAGGGAGTATGACGCTTACGGATGCGAATACTGAACCCCCTAGACCACTTATGAATACCTCTGCAAAATATTAATAAAAACCAAGTACAATATAATCTTGTTGCAATGTAGAGGGATGAACATAAAGTAATTTTGAACAAAATTTTATGGTGACTACTCCCAGCATAGCATGGTCCTTCCTGAATTATCCATAGTTGATCAGGCTATGCATAATATAGGAACAAACGATAAAATGCTCATTTCGTCAAATTAATGTAAAAAAAAACAAATCTTATACGGTATAAACGATATAGTTTACGAGGTAGCAAAATAGTTTGTGGTAATGAAAACAAGGTGACAACGAAGTATTTTGGTAAGAAAAACAGGAAACTATTTTTATGAGCGATAACAAAATATTATTTACGAGAAGTTACGTGACGGTTTATAATGTAAAAGTAACAAATGTTATAACAAGTGACCCATCCAATAATTTTATATAAATTGGCAACAATTGGTTTAATAAAAGACACGAAGTAGTTCATAAGATGTTGACAACATTTTCATAAATTGATAGCGAAATAATCTATAAATGACAACGAAATAATTCCTGAGGTGACACGGAAATAGTTTGTAAGATACCTGCAAAATAATTTATAATAGGGTAGCAAAAGGGTTTATAATTAACCGTAAATTAGGTTATAAAATGAAAACGAGTTGGTTCATTAATTTATACTCAAATAAATTATGAGGTAATAGTAAGATAATTGTAAAATGTTGACAAAACGGTTCATGGAATGATATCAAAATAGTTTATAAGGTGTTGAAATATACAAGAGGCTATCAACAAACGGTTTGTAAACTAGTGTAAAATAGTTCATAACGCGACAACTAGGTTTATAAGACGACACTAAAATAGTTCATAGGATACCATCCACTTAGTTAATAATAGCAATATAGTTTACATAAATATAATGAGATGGGTTGTAAGACGTCAAGGAGTAGCTTACTTTTATTTACTTAGAAAATCAAAGGTAACTGGTCAATCCGTCATGACATAATTTGAACAAATGATTTAGGAAAATCCACACAATACACGAAATTCACAGGTAAGTACTAGTGCCAAACTCTTAGAGATTTCAGTCTAAGTCTACTTAGGGTTTCACTAAATAAGGAAAAATCTTTCCTTAAACATCAACGTTATCTTTGACGGTGTTAGAGCTCCAACGAGTTTTAACCTCCTAAATACGGTCCGCACGGTTCAGATTTCTAATTTGCCACTATGGCCTCTACGTTGAATATCGAAACGGGTGTCCTATAATTCCTACAACACAATATGGCCCAACAGTCTTGTAGTTATTGCACTTCGCAGTGCATGGTCCAGTGTGATGTATCTTTCGTTTGTTGTGGAAGGGGAATTTTTGCTACTTATGTGTCCTTGAAATTAGGTTTAGCAATGCAAGCTCTCACGGCCTTTTGTCATTTATTTTGTTGTTGGATTCCTTACTACCTTGGTTTCCTAATCGTACGACCTAATTTATTTAGTTGCGAGCCACGTTGATTCTTTCCTCTTAAACAATATTAGCTTCGATAGCATTAGCAATTCGTTGGGTTACAATACACTCAATCCTTGTGGAACTCATTCCTTGTCTTGGCGTCGGTATTTACTTTAAAATCGAACGAGGTTAAGGAAATGAAATAATTCGAATAAATGATTAAGTATAGACTAATTTCTGATGCAATAAACCGCGAGACTATAAAAACTTCAAGGTGGAGGATGAAAAAACGATGCAAAGGCACTCGTAAGAGTATGAAACCGAGTGTTTTAAAACTCGCTTCCCGGAGACAGGGGATAAAACAATTAAGGAAGAACGACATAGAGTCCAAAATAAGCTGGATTAGTCTACAGTATAGAAGTAAATAAGATTAAGAATCTTTCCATTGAACAGTATTTTACATAGCAATTAGCCATTTAACCGCCAGATACAGTCCCCGCCCATACAAGACTTGTGAAACTAATTCATACAAATATCCATGAAAACATAACCGTGTCCGGGTTTCGAGTAATACGATATTGTATGAGTTTTATGAAATACGAAGTTCGAGACCATTGCAATCCGCTCACAATGTCTTAGGACAGAATTTATTGAGACCATGTGTGTCATCCACAATGTCTTAAGAAAGGTTTAATATTTATATACACAACATCCATAAATACATAGAGGAATGAAACGTAGAGGCGAACGTAAATCCGCGGAGAAGAGATAACCGCAAGAGACAAGATACCCTCAAGAAAAGAAACCCGCAGTAGAAAAATAAGCGTGCAAGAAAAGAAAATCCGTAAGCTCATAGCAAAAACACTATACGGCACACATAAAAGCACTGTAAGGATCAAATACAGGTAAAAGTCCAGACCTAGATATTCTACCTGGTTCTCTATAACCTTGGCTCTGATACAATCTTCCCCACAAACCCCCAGACGGGGCCTGGACGGAATAATGTGTCCGAGGGGTGACGTCATCATAATCCAACACAAGGCACAAGAACGACCACTAATTGGACTTTTGAAAATCATAACTTCTTGCATTATTTATAATAAAATAAGTTTTAAATAACATGATTTAAAAGAAATTAAACAATGCGAAGCATAAGTAAGATGTAGCAGGAAGCATAATTTGGTTTTCAAAGACAACGAGTATGATATTTTGATACAGTCTTGAAAGAATATCATATTGCACGTAGACTCCACATAGCACCATCAAAGAGTCCAAAGCTAACACCTGAGAAAAAACAAAGCTAAAACGGTCAACATAAAGTTGATGAATTCATAGGTTTTAAAGTTAAAACAGTATGAGGACCAAAAACGTTTAGTGAAACATCTTCACTCAATGTACTAACGAAAAACATTTAATAATCAGAAACATTCAATCAAAGTAGTGTGGACCACAAGTTTACAGTACGCACGTGACCGTTATAGGAGATATAACTTCACGTACAAAGCACATGCGACTATTATAACGAATACAATATCGCATGAAAAAGTGTATTACTGTTGCGCTAGAAGCTCAGAGACACCGAAGGCAACATTAAGTCCCAACATGGCCTAATACATTTCCTGTTGCAAAGTATTCTGCCCTAAAGCTTGGTGTCCCAAACCAAAGACCACCATAAAGTATGAATCGACATGACATATATCCGTTTGTTCATCGACGACAGAAACAAGTAAGTGCATGCTTACCCGGATAGGGATAATTAGTCCCAATAGACTATTATTCACGTCGCCCAGCTCCCTCAACCGGATCCTCCGTCGAGGGAAAAAAAAAATTTGATACAGTTATCATATAAGTGAGGGCATTAGTTTCGTGGTTTGTTAAGCAAACTTATGCAACACTTAAATGGGAGATGGTAAACTGAACAACACTTGATGTCCAATGAGAAATAACCATTTAAATTCATAAACAACTTAAAGTACTTAAATTTCATAAGTAGAAAAGTGTGATATCAAACAAGTAAACCATTTTGTAATTAGGTGTAAACGAGTTTGAAATTCGGTAAAGTACAACGAGTTTGTAAACGAGCTGGTTCTCACCCCCCAATAAGATAATAAAACCATTTATTCAAAACAAGGTAAGATGTGGGGCTAAGAACTCACAAAGTAATTGAAAGGTAATTGTACGAGTAAAATATACAAGTTTTGTAAACGAGCATGTATTCCCCTCGCGGGTTTATAAACATATAAAAAATTGAAATCGAGACTAAGAACACACCTTATGATTGCAGAGCAACAGCAGAAAGCAAATAATAAGCAACAGCATAAACGAGAACGGAATGGCTCACCCAAAAAGTTGTAGCTAACTTAACGGCTAAAACCCCATTAGCCTTGGGTTGATGAATTAGGTTTACCCATGGATGGTACATCAACGCGACTCGTTTGAATACGGTATTTGGATTTCAGGTGGCAGAGTTGGGTAGGTTGGTTAAATAAAATAAATCGAAAAACACACGCAAAGTATGTAATATATCCCGTATATATTACATATAAAAGAAACAATTATATAATTCATATGGTGAATTATATAATAAATACAAACAACCAAAAGAATAAGTCGCAATATATAATACTTTACAAGTATTATATAAGAAACGTGATTAAAATAATGGTAATAATTTAATTCGACACTTTTTCAAAAGTCCCCAATTAAATTAATAAAAAGTTTTTGTGTAAAAGTAAATACACGTTTTAAAGTTACGAGTTAGATAAATGATGTTTTAAAGACTTTACAAAAGTTATAGTTGGGAATTATAACATAATGTTTTATAATTTAGTATTTCGTTACGCGTTTTAACTAAACTAGTTATCTTGTTTATAAAAGTATAGTTTTCGTTTATTTACCGATTTATTGTAAGATAACACTTTAAAAATCTTAAAAACTATATAACTTTGTTATTTTATCGGGTTTCCAAACTAGTAAAAGTGTTAAACGAATAATACTAAGTATATAAATTTTTATAAATTTCGGCATGACCTAGTCGTTTATACGACGTTTCCATACTTATCAAATTTTAACGTTTTCCACTAAATCAAAACTATGTTGCAATTTATTCCGCGTGTTTCATTATATAACTAACGAAATCAAATAATCACCAATGTATAGCAAAACCAAACACCCTTTTGGGTTGTCATAAAACACAGAACCAAACACGCCCTTATGGGCTGTTTTGCAGCCAAACAAACACACCCTTGGTGGCTGTTTTACACAGCCAAACGCACTCTATTTAGTTAAACCAAACGCACTCTACTTAGTTAAACCAAACGCACCTATTGGGCTATTAACCATAGAAACAAACGCCCCTTTTGGGGCTGTTATGCCCACTGCCAAACGCACCCACTGTGGTTAAACCACATAAACAAACACAGCCTTGTGGCTGTGTTACGCGGCCAAACGCACCCATTTGGGGCTACAATTTAGCAAACCAAACGCACCCTTGTGGTTCGTTTACCACAGACCCAAACACACCCTTTGGGTGATAAAACGCAGGAACAAACACGCCCTTATGGGCTGTCCCGACCAAACAAACGCACCCTATGCGCTGATACAAAAACCAAACACACCCGTTGGTGCTAACAACGAAAGCCAAACACGCCCTTATGAGGTTTTTAAAACCAACCGCAGCCTTATGGCTGTAAACCTGCCAAACGCATCCTAACTGTGGTGGCTGCCACGGTGGGAGAGGGTGGCGAGAGTGATGGTGGTGTCGAGGTGAAGATGGAGGTGTAGCTGGTGGTGTTGTGAGATGCGGCGGCGGAGGTGGTTGTCGTGGTGTAGATCGGGGTGGGATTGGTGTTGATGGTGGCTGGTGACGTCGGGATGGGAGACGCGGTGACGACAGGTGGTTGGTCGGAGCATGGTCGGAATCTGGCCGGATTAAAGGAGCGGCGCCGGAAACCTAAATGGGGAGGGAGAGAGTATATGAGTTATAAGTGTGTGTGTGTTTTGTTTTATAGAAATGAGAAAAAAAAGATATAAATTATATATATATAATAAAAGTGTTAAAAATTTTGAATAGTTGTTAATAGATGGGGGTTAACTTTGTAAATATTTCACAGGGACCTAACGTGTAACTTTGTTTAATTATTGATTCGGAGACTCTTTTTGGGGTCCATAACAGAGGAAAATAAAATGTCGAAACGCGTCATATGTTTTTCAAATAATTTTTCTGATAAAAAAGAGTATTTACTTGACGTATTTTTTATAAATGTTTCATAAAGACTTAATTAAAAAACATTAATATTATATTTGGTACCAATTTGGTTCTCACGGGTAACCTTTTCTTCCATAAAATTTTAAAACATTAATTTGAACAATCGTGTTTTAAAAATAAACCGCTTTTGATAAAAAATTAAAATAATTTATTAAATGTTTTTATTAAATAAATAGTGATAATAAAATAAAATTTTTAATTATTTTTGGTCGGTACGAGTTGCGTTCAAATTTTGCGAGGCTATTTCAGTCATTTTCTGCTTGGTTTCAAGTCTCGGGCAAAACTAAAAAAGTTTGTCCGAATGTCTATTATAAATGTCAAACGCTAGTATAAACCCCATAATTAATAATTCCATTTTGGAGGGTCGTTTTTGATAAATCAATTTGAGAATAAAATATATCTTCTCGTTTTCAAGTCAAATAAGTTAGAAAAATAAAATATCCAATGAGAGATAATAATAATTATTAGTATTTATAATTTAAATACGTTTCAAAATTTTATCGGCTACGCGGTAATCATTTTTATGTGACCGTAAAAGGTCAAAAGTCAAAAGTCAAGTCGGACCCAAAAAGTCAAAGGGTAAAATAGTAATTTAAAATATCAAAAATTGCGGGGTGTGACACAAAGAATTTGTTCCTCTACTTGATGTGTAGTATGATACCATTGGCGCCTCTTCAGAATTAATCAGATAATTGTGTGGCCGCACCCAAAGGGTAATGCAAGATAATTCTTGATTATATTTGGTATATCTGTATTAAGTTCTAGAAAGAGAATCTAAATGGTTAAACTATATGGAATGAGTTAGGATCTATATCTATGGTTTAATGGTATCTAAACAAAAAGATGATTATAGCAAGAGATACATAACCATGTTACTGAGAATGTTTTTGAAACTTCATCTCAGACATTTTTAGTTTTAAAAACGAATGTGAGTGTTGCTAGACGTTTCTATCGTTAGTATATGAGCTGTCTGCTACTCCAACTCCCAAGTGGGAGCTGTTGGATTATGGTAGTTGGACTAACACTAATACGACTAGAAATGTGTGAGCCTATTGGGGCACACACGTTAAGACACGAAGAGTACGTTTATTATATAATTAATATATATATTTGTTATATATTTATTAATTATATAATATGCTTCACGTTGATAATTTAAATAACCGTTAATTACCGTTATATTTTATAACTAACTTAACAACTATTTAAATATGAACCGAAAGGACTTAAAAGTCGAAAACCAAAACTATCGTCCTCCTCTTAAAAGTGTCAGATTTTGGAGGATTCTAGAAAAAGGGTTTTAGTGCAAATTATTTTGCGATAATGATAAGTGAAAGGAGTTATAGTTGATCTACAACTAGGGTTGAGGTGCTATATAAACACCTCATCCCTCTCCCTCAAGAGAAGTCATTCGATCACAAACAAATACATACGACATTAAAACCTAAACCCATATCTGTTCGTCTTCTTTTCTTTTTACTCGGCAAGATTAGAAAATAAATAACCAATAGATTCTCATATATTCTGTTCTCCATGCTTCCTTGTGATTCGACAACAGAATGTAAACAAATGTTGCATGTGTATATTATTACTTATGCATACATATATTAACAAACATGCATGTTTCTTTGGAATAAAACAAAATCACTTATATTGTTATAACAAGAAGGGCTTATAGTCTAGTGGTTATGTTGCTTGCTTGTTGTACCAACAGACTCAGGTTCGATCACATGAGGGTCTGTTTTATAGTTTTGGTTTTATTTATTTTGTTTTAGTTCGATTCAAACGTATTACCCACTTGGTATTTGATCGATCTAGAACAAGTATATAAACACGGGTTGTTTGAGATATTTCGGATCAAGAAACAAAGTAACACTTGGTGTTATGAAGACACGTGAAGCAAAGAGACTAGCAACTTGCGTATTTTGTTTGGATGAGTTTTGTGTGAGCAATCCGTAGAGGTGGAACTTAGTCCACTTAGTATTTCTTTTCATTTGATTCTTCAAGAGGTTAGATTTCTATTACCCTTTGTTTGTTTATTGTGTATTAATCATATGTGCCGAACATGATCCATATCCGCTGTGTACTCGTAGTTGTTAATAGTTAACAGTCCCAACAACAAGTTAGGATCACCAACCACGAAAGTGGCCAAAGTTCGTTGATAAATGTAGCAATACACATTATCTATATTATGCTTAAAAAGCCCAAATAAACCCAAAAAAACGGATCAAAAATGGCAAAAATGTTGCTTTTCTGAGTCTATGTGTGCAGGTATGGATAATGTCAAATATCACAGAGAAGTCAGTCAAAAACGAACACGAGAACGGATGAGCGTATAAAGAAGCTAAAGAA
Source organism: Tanacetum coccineum (assembly GCA_026074375.1). NCBI lineage: Eukaryota > Viridiplantae > Streptophyta > Magnoliopsida > Asterales > Asteraceae > Tanacetum > Tanacetum coccineum. The sequence goes on along the minus strand of BQNB010064669.1, from coordinate 13,622 downwards.
CTCAAAGCCGAAGCCAGAGAAATCATGCCTCAGCCTTCTACAGTCAATTGCAAGAAACCACATTCAGACAAAACCCAACTCCATTGTTTTATAAGCTCAAGGGGTAATTTTGCAATTAGTGAAAAAGGTTTATTAAGCTTAATAGTGCTTGCCCAAACACAAGGGCCGGTTATGCAATTTCCCTATAGATTACAAAAGTCGCGGGTCTTGACCCGGGTCAAATCTACCCGTGATCCATCTCTCGTCCAATCATAGCCAAACCCCCAACCCGACCAACCCGGTGATACTTACACTCTTTAACAGTTACTGTACACTCATTTTACCCCAAATGTGATTCACTCACTCACACACACAAGAACACCACACGAACACATGAACCCTAGTTCGATTAACCCTTCACCCAAACCCTAATTAACCATGGGGTTAATATCTCCCTCACATGCCGAGACGCGGCGCGCGCGCCGCGCCATGCGTGCAGAGAGCGAATCATCCCCTATCCCAATCCAGCGTGGCTAAATGGAACGATTTGATTTGATGATGTGACGTGTGTGAGTGTACACACTCACATAACTAGCACACTGTCCACATCATCGATCCGGGTTAGAAATACTCAACTAACGGCTTTACAAGGGATGAGAAAGAACCAAGGGCCAAGATTGAAGCAAGAAGAAGGATCGAGAAGCTCAAGTTCGGGTATAAATACCCCTCATTCCAGCACTGAGGGATGTAATTTTTTAGTGTTTTAAATTTTTTCAGTTTTATTTTTTTAAGTAGTTTAATCTTTTCGATTCAAGTTGTTAATTAGTCTTTATGTAATTTCAATTTTCCTGTTATTTTTATTGTAAGAAACTTATTTCAGTATTAATAAAAGTGTTATTTCATATTAAATTGTTTCATTTAAATTCTGTCGAAATCATGTTGTTTGTGTTTGTTATTGCTGTTATTTGATCAAGGCTTGTTACCAACATGGAATTGGATGGCTGCTATGGTAACAAGGGGTTTAGAGCTATTGGATAGCACATAGGTTAGTTAGGATTGTTGCTGGTTTGATATGAGCTTATGTGAATAAGCCATAAGCTCAGAATAAGCTGTTAATGCTTTCTTGTTCTTGCTGAATCCAAGGTACACCTTATTTAAGTTTACATTTGCTCTTTTTCTTTTTCTTAATAAGTTGTTATTTGTTTCATAAGAGTATAGATAAGCTGTGGGATTGCTTAATGTTTGATACCAGCATAAACATATGATTAGTCTAAATTCTGTCAAGTCCCTTTTATTTTGCTTATGTTTGATATAGTTGATAGGTGATTACTAAGCTTTATAGAGCTTATAAGCCTAATAACTTATTCCAGCTTAAAATTAATAAGTAAGTTTAATTTTTAATAGCGTTCTTAACAAGCTATTAATAAGCTGATATTTGATAAAAAGGATGCCTGGTTGTTAATTGCTAAGTTTCTTCAGGGGCTGTTTTTTGTTCCATTTTAATAGTTTCTGTTATGTTTAAAGTACACTGTTAGTCCTTGTTATTTTACTCGTTAATCCTTTATAATTTTCAGTAGTAAGTCCCTTGTTAGTTAATTGTATAGTCTAGTTAAATCCATAGGTTAAAGGGACAAATTCTGCCATATAGTTTTCAATCTTTGTGTTTTTAGTATAAAATCTAAATTTTACCCCGCCTACCCTTAACTTTCTGTTATGGCACTTTCGGCCCATGTGTTTGGTAAGATTTAGTTTAAGTTTTATAAAAATAGTTTTTTTATAAATAATAAATTAGGTTTTTAGTTTAATTAGTTAAATTAGTTTTAATAAAATAGTTTAAAATTAGGGCTTATTAAAAATTAATTTTCTGGCAAATTTTTCTCTTATAAAAAGTAGTTTTTATAGAATTATTAGTTTAAATTTTATATTTTTAAAAAAGTAATTTTCAAAATTTAGTTTAAAAACATTTTAAATTTCAAACCTTTAGATTTTTTTTTAATTTTTAATAAACCTTTTAAATAGAAAAAATTAGTGATAAAAAATGTTTTTTTCATCTTTTAAGTAATTTAGGATTAAGGTAGCTAAAAAAGTAGTTTTCTTAATTTTTATCAATTTAAATTTCTATATTTAAAGGATTAATTAATTAAAGATCGAGGAGCGTCTTCTTCCATCATAAAAATCCAAAAAGCCTTTACAAAAAAATATTTTTTAATCTTTCCTAAAATTTCTTTAGCAATAATTTAGAAATTGGTGAATTGTAGTTTATAATTTTAGGATGTTAAATTGCATTTGGCTTTCTTAAATGTCGCATTTAATTTACTTTTCGTAATTAGTTTAATTTGTTAATTAGTTTGTTTAATTGTGCTTTTAATTTTATATATAATTAAAGTCAAAATATCTCTTTTCTTATTCCAATCAGGATCCAAACTTAAACGAGGATTCCATTGCACGAGGTCATTGAGGGTGAAGCACGTGAGGCGCCGTGATCATACTTACCGGCGAGAGAGCGCGTACAGGACGTTTCTATATATATATCTTTGTGAGTGGAATTGTCCAAGGGATACTTGGGGATTTCCTTAATTTCTCTATAAGTATATTATTTTCTTACGTGTGTAAACTGCTCAATCATTCGTGAAACAATATATCACCAAAAGTGTGTGTGGTTTTAATGGTTAACAAACTATTTGTAGGCTTCGTGATATAACTCTGCGATCCGGTATTACTCGGGAGATGGAATAGATAGGGCCCCACAAATTTAGGAATACCACCGCAGGGAACGGAGGAATCTCAACATGACCAGCAGGAACATAATCAGCAGAAACCACTTAATGCCATCAGCAGAAACGAACATCTCTAACAGTAGAAACGACACTTAATCATTTTCAATAATTCTCAACAATTATTTATACATGTCCAAGTGAGAGCTGTTGGATTATGTACACGTAAATTAATATATGTTCGGAAAGTTTATTCGAGCCTACGGGGACGCACGCGTTAATACGTAAAACAATTAATAATAAAAATATTAAATGTAATATATTTATGTGATAAGCTTAACGAACGTTAAATAGTTAAAGTAAATATTTAACGAAGTTATATTAATTGTTAAATAGTTTAAAGATTAATAGATATGGGATTTAAGGAAAAAGGAAAGTTTTCGTTTTGTTTCCTTTTTGCCTAGAACCGGTCGAACACCCCTAATAAAGAGGTGAGAGAGCTTTGCTTGCAAGCCAAGTTATTTAAGCTATAAATAAGGGTTTAGAGATTCATTGTTTAACACACCTTGGAAACCTAATCCCTAAATTTCTCTCCCTCTCTCTTTGTTTGTTCGATCGACCAAAACCTAAAAGGGTTTTCGGTTCTTGTGTTGGTTCGATCCAAGGAAAAACAACAAAGGGTTTTCAATTGTTGATTTCAACGAGAATGTGATGGTTTGATTTCTTATCAGTACTAGTACTAGCATACTTAATTGTTTGCTAAGAACGTATTATGTGTGTTGAAGTAGAGGGATTTTAATTAGATCCTCGGTGGATTCGCGTTCTTATATTTATTATACACACGCGTATATTGAAGACGGTGGTTACGTTAATTGCTAAAAGGTACACGTCATTAATCTCTTTGTTGATTAGTTTTTTATACGTGATTATAAGTTTTCCGTTGCGTACTCGTGTAGTTAATGGTTAATTGGGTCATAAACTAACAGTTATCACGTAACTACACATTATAAGGTTACCCACTATGGATGTCTTCCCATGTAGGTCAGACCGACAATTAGTCGGTCTTGAAGTCGGTCGCCCCATTTTAGAGAGGTCTTGATTTGTTGGTCGCTTGCACTTGTTTTGGGGTGTAGGTCAGATATACGATCGAGTGTTGTGTTGTGTGTGTGTTTTATTTATTAAAGGAAAATTTTTGTGAGGTATGTTTTTTGCAACGTAGGTCGTTATACTGTGGCTAAAAGGTCATATGTAGGTCGTCGAAGAGAGAAAAATGAAGTGACATAAAAATTGTGAGTCGTTGCAAGTCGCTACTGTAGGTAGCCTAAAGTCAAGAGCATCTATAATAAGCACCGCTTATATTTTATAGATCAAAACTAGCATTAATTAATTGATAGGTTAATATTGTTGCTACGTACAAAGAGGTGCTTTGAACTAAAGGAAAAATTCAACTTGCTTGAAAGTGGACCTTGTCAATTACTTAGGGCCCGTTTGGTTTGTAAATGGGTTTATGATTAGGATTTAGATTTGGATTTGAATTTGTTTTAAGATTTAGATTTTGTTTTTTGAGGTATGAGAGAGAAAATAATAATTAAATATATAAATGATTTTTTATAATAAAAAATGTACTTTTGTATTAAAATTAAATAATATAAAGTATTATTTTAAAATGTTAGTGGATGTTTATTATGAAAGAGATATGAACATTTTGCAAAATTGGGTCCACAAATTATGTAAATCAATCTTTTTGTTCTCTTTAGCATATGTCCAAGTTCTCTGACTCAAAACAATTTTCAAAAGCTATGTATCCCAACCAAACAAATGTTATCACCTTGAACTTCGTGATGCCAATCCAAACCCCCCAAACAAACGCCCCCTTACATTCAATTCATAACTTCTTGAAAAGGGGATTTGTTTGGTCTACATGTCATTAATAATTCCGCATTTTTTTGAAAAACAACAATTCCACAAGAAATCAGAATTCTAAGAGGGTTTGGTGTAGTGGTGCCATGGTCTGGTGCCGTCGATCAGCCATCGTCATGGCGCGAGTTGCCATACTAAGCCTCACTTCGTCAGTCTTGGGGTGGTATATAACAACCAACGTCGTGGGAAAAAATGGAAGTCTTGGAAAAATATAACACATTCTCTTTTTTATTTTTTTGAACGACAATTTTTCTGCCATCCTACACCACTTATTTCACAAATATCTCTAAGCCTGGACAGAGTGGTGACTCAATCACGAGTGAGTTGCAAACTCACGATCAATGTTTTAAAACAGGAGTTGACTCGGCCGGATGAACCGGTTGACCCGTAAACCGGGCCGGAAGTGACCTGGTTTTCGCTTGTTTGAGAACTGGATTGAACCGCCGGTTTTTTGTTGACCCGGTTTGATAAACCCGACCGGCTCATTACTTCTTTTTAAAAATCTAACTAAAACCTTTTTTTCCTAAACATTTCTAAATTTAATCGACAAATTAAAGTGATGATGACTAATGTTAGTTAAAATAGAGTTAAAACTAACTTAAAGCACCAACTAATATTATCTTATTATAGTCTATTACAATTTGGAATCATAAGTTAATTGTTTTTACAAATATTTGATATAATTTTATAGATATTGAACGGACAACTAAGGGGCCGTTTGGTTGTAGATGGGTTTAGGATTAGGATTAGGATTATAATTATGATTTGAATTTAGATTTAAATTTGGATTTGAATTTGAATTTGAATTTATAATATAAATATTTATTTTACAAATTGAATATGGATTTTAATTATTACTTTTATTATTAATATATACACTAACAAATAAGTAAACGACACAAAAGTAGTGGAAATGATTGTGGGCTTACAAGATATGGTAATTGATGTAAACCTAGCAAGCATGGGTGGATTTGTAGAGCCCCTTGTATCTGGCATCAATGCAATTTTTAAAACCTGGCTTTGTCTACCAAACAACATCTATTACTTCTATGCCAAATTTTAAATTCAAACAAGGTTTGTAACCCGCGCTCCGCTGTGGAGCGTGAGATTTTACGATAATGTTTTCAAAACTGTAAAACTCATTTGAAAGCAATATTCACAAAAGTTTTGTCGTAAAAGTACTACAAAGCAAATTCATTTACAATGATAAATTGATACATATAGTTAGTAAGTTTCTTATAGCAAACAGTAACCAAGTTGCTATGAGTTCCTAAAGAGTCAAAAGCTATAAACCCTTCATTCAACCTTTTCTTGCCTTCGTTGAATGAAATTAACATGTGGTGCCATAACATAATGTCTATCATGTATAGTCTGAGTGAACGGTTCCAATGTTTTGCCCAAAATCTGATTCAAATAATGCTCCTGCTCCAACCGAAATTGGAGCACCCAACTCACATCTTGTCCCTAATGTCTCCAAGAAGATTCATTAGTTTCTTTGCTAGCCGTTGCCTTTGAAATTCTCTACTAACCAATTGAAAATATGTACAAACTCCATTTTCAATTAAAACCATAAGGACTTTTTAGGCTAATTTTTGACCAAAGTCCTCCCTAAAAAACCCCTCCCCATGGTTCCCTTGACACTAGGAGCTTAAGCCTTGACCAAAGACGCCCTTAAAACCCTCCAAATGTTCTTTGAACTAGTTTCTAAGACTATATAAGTGTCTTGTACTAGTAATCAAACACATACCACATATCCATTTCCCCTTGGTAGAAAAACAAACATGAAAAGCCTCGTCCTTTGCTCCTTTTAGCCCACGGCTTCACCCAGAACAACACGCAAATCCATACCAATTTTTACTAATCTTCTTTACACACATTCCTACTACATATCTAGATATTCCTTAGGTGTTTACAAAAGGCTTGGTTTTAACCCATTAAAGTATTAACCAAGAAAGAAGCTAAGGGTTTTCTTGTTGAATAAACATGGGTTGTTTATATAATCTAAACAAGGGTTTTTATATATTAGTGTTTGGTGTCATCACACAGTAACATCACACTAAGGTTATCTAACACTCTAATCTTTTTCAAATTTTGTTTATATGTATATTACGTTCTATATAGTGAAATCACCATTAGGTTACTTTTAAACATGTAAAACATATTTCTGCTTGTGATTATAACTTTGTACACACTATTACCATCGTGTTTGTTGGTTGAAAACATATAGAACGAAAGACCCTAAGGATGTAATACATATGATAATAAGTTTTATAATGGACTAGTAACAAAGTGGTTAAACTAAAAAGTTATAAAACTAGTTTTTTAAACATATTTATCTAAAAATATTCAAAGTTGGTTGTATATAAATTCGAGAAAAAAAGCCATCATTTTATAATTTTTTATAAAATACTTACATGTTAGACGATTTCCAAAATGATAAGAAACTCGAAAAAAAAAAAACCGATTTATAAAAGAAAAATGATACGATTATTTTTCCAGTTTTACGTTAAAAATATAAACATTTTATAAAAACTAATTTTAATAATAAAAAATTACTAATCACCCACAGAAAACTTACATTATTTAAAACATCATTAATATGAATAGATACTTTTAAAACGAGAACGTACTTGAAAGAAATCGCTAAAAAAAGCGGAGTTAAAACGAATTAAGTTTACGACATTTACGAGATTTACGATGAACTAAATCTATAAAAAAATAAAAATATATAAACTGTTATGAACAGTAAATCCACTAATTCATCAGAAAAAACTAAAATTTGAAAATGTTATATTTGATAAACTCTTCGTAAATACTAAAGTGTGGACATAAGAAACGTAAGGAAACGGACATAAACGAGAGAAAGTTTATACGCACTAATCCCTATAACTTTTTTGCACTATTTCCCAGAGATGAATAGTGTTGTTCGTTTTTTATAAATTTTTTTATGCGAGACAATTTTGGAATCACTTTAAATAATTATTATAACTTGTTTTAAACTGTAATAAATGTTATTTTTAACAAAGGCGGATTAAACTAGTTTAACGCGATTATAAACGAGTTTCAAATACATGATTATTATTTATCAAATGTGATATAAACCAATATTACACAAACATAAACAATTTAAGATTGTGATGTAGCTATATATAATAATATTGTGGTGGGTTAGTTATCAAAATTACTTATAATTACAAGGGAGTTTCATAATGATCCTCTTCGGGGTGGCGTATCGCGATTTTTGTTGGATCTTAAACGATTTAAAAGTGTCCTAGCTCCGTCAGTACTTCACTACAATATGACCTCTTAATTATGATAAGCCCGAACGAAGTAATGATGAGCTATACGACCTAATAAATAAATCAAGTTTTAGTACTATACGACCTATAAGTTTGGATTATGGATTTGCTCGATCGGTAAGCGGTGACGCATTTTCTAATTATGAATACTTGTTTGATTACCATTCACTCAAGGTGGAATCGTAGCCCCCTTTTTCTACTACGTTGCTTTAATAATAACGGGGGATATTACATGCTTGATTATCTTTTGGACACAAAATAGAGGTTTCCAAAACTGTATGGCAATTTGTCCAGGTTACGATTATTGCCTAAGTTACACCGTATTGCCATTTAAGTCCCCTTTTATTATCATGAACCGTTAATTTCACTGCTTATGGGTATAAACGCTAAGTTGGGTTTATGGATAGATCTATCGGGACTGACCATCCCCGTCGTTGCTGTAGTTTCTAGTTTGACGCATTGACGCATTTAAAACCATTTAAAGAAAATTCGTAGGATGTATTGGCCAAAACATCTTTATTGAGAACATTATCGTAGGATTGTTTTGTAACATCTGTATCCGTGGTAGGGGCACAAACCATCGAGTACTGTTTTGTATAACAGTTTATTACATTTAAAGGTTCCGGTTGTCCATTAGCTTAGGGCAATAATACAAGTTTTTTTAGACTATTTGAATGTGTTTCATAGGTCCCTAGCTATTACTACGATCGTTAGTGGTCCACTGCTAATTCCTAATAAACCTTATGAATTCACTTCAACAAATGTCGATCATATCTTATGTTTATGCAATGTTTATTGAGTGCAAATCAAAGAATAAGTGTGCGGGCACATTAGAACAACTAAAAATATAGTTGGCAAATATTTTGTAAAGAGAATGATATTGGTAAGTTCTATATATCTATCATGTTGTTATGGGTTACTACTATAAGGCCTATTTACAAGTAAGTATAAGTCTTCAAATACATGGGCTGCTATGAGGTCCATTTGATAATAGACCAAAGCCCATAGTGGCAAAGCCGAAACTGTTTCTCACATGTTGTTCGGTAAACACATTGTTCATTTCTGTAACTCTATTCAAAGGTACCCTATTATCAGTTAATATATACCCCCATAATTGTTGTGGATATATCGCACTTGCGCACACAGACGAACAAATAAAGAACACAAACAAGGCTTACGTAAAGTAATCGACACAAGATATAATGTGGTATCTACGACTAGGGAAGTCATAACAGTCCACGGGGTCAAACCAAAGATATATTATTAGGGCAAAGGCCATAAATGACTAACGTACTTATCCCAATTTACTGCTGTTCCTAGTCAACTCTATAAAGGTACACACAAACATGTATACATTCAAATTTTTAACAAAATGAATAACTTTCGGTTATATTTCTAACGATCGTTATTTTATTATTGCATCGTTAGTCCTTTATATACTATATTTATTTTCTAGATCTGACCAGTCCAAAACGACCCTCTATATCACATTTTCACGACTCGGGTTCTAAAGAGATTTTATGCGAAACAACGTTTCGGACAACTTTTTAGTTTTAACCGAGACCTGAATCTCAACAGAAAATGACCAAAATGCCCTTACGGGATTCTGCTGGAACTTATTATATTTTTAATAAAACGCAGAAATTTGACTTTCGGTTTTGACCCGCTATCATGCGATTTTAAGACTAACAAACCTCGTGGCAAAGTAAAATGTCATTCCGAACAACTTTCATGTTTCGCCGGAAGGCTATAACGGACTCGACAGTACTCAAATCGGACGTTTTCAAATCTGCAAGCTTATTACTTTTTTATACACATATTTTTATACACGTTTTTCTACATGATTTTATCCACGGTTTTATACACACATTTTTATAGACACGTTTTATACACACATTTTTATACACATATTTTTATACACGTTTTTACACACATTTTTATCCACATTTTTATCCACGTTTTTCTACATGCTTTTATCCACGATTTTATACATACATTTTTATACACGTTTTTACAGACGTCTATAAAAATGTTTGTATAAAACCGTGGATAAAATCATGTAGAAAAACGTGTATAAAAATATGTGTATAAAAAAGTAATAAGCTTGCAGATTTGAAAACGTCCGATTTGAGCACTGTCGAGTCCGTTATAGCCTTCCGACGAAACATGAAAGTTGTTCGGAATGACATTTTACTTTGCCGCGAGGTTTGTTAGTCTTAAAATCGCATGATAGCTAAAAATGTGTGTATAAAACGTCGTTTTTTGTTGTGTTATTTTTTTGTATAAAAAATATGTGTATTATTAAAACGTTATTTTTTGTCTATAAAAAATTGGTTGGTGTGTTTTGGGATTGTTTTCGTTGGAGTGTATTATTAAATACCGTGGATTTTTGATTAAAAATATTAAATATAATAAAATCATTGTAGAAAGAAGATGTTAGAATAATTGTTTATTAAAAAAATATGTTGGTATAAAAAAGTAATAAGCTTTTTTTTTTGCAGATTTGGGGGAAAACGTCCCTTTCCGATTTATATTTTATTATTTGAGTATGTCGATGTTCCGTTATAGGCCCCTTACGCGCGAAACATGAACATGAAAAAAAAAAGTTGATCGGAAGACATTTTACTTTGCCGCGGAGGGCGGAGCCCGCGGAGGTTTTGTCTAATAGTTGTTAGGTCTTCTTTAAAATCGCCATGTTCATGAGGGGTGATAGTGGCGTCATGTCAAAACGAAAAAAAAGAAAGTCAAATTTCTGCTGTTTTATTTATAAACAATATAATAAGATCCTGCAGAATCCCGTACGTTTATTTATTCAAGGGCATTTTGCATACATTTATTTTATTTCATTCATTTTTATTTTTTATTTTTTGGTCATATTTCTGTTGAGTTCAGGTCTCGGTTTTTATTAATTTATTTATTGGTTTTTAATTTAATTTTTTTTATTTTAATTTTTTTTAATTTTTTTTTAAGTTTTTTTAAATAATTTTAATTTTTTTAAAAACTAAAAAAGTTGTCCAGCCGAAAAATATTTGTTGGATTCGCATTCATTAAATACTCTTTAGAACCCGCGTCGTGTTGGGGTGAATAATGTGGGGAAAATGTGTGTTGATTAGAGGGTCGTTTTTGTCGTTTTTCGTTTTGGACGGGGTTCTCAGATATGTCCTGTGTCAGATCTAGAAAATAAGAAAAGGAAAATAATTTGTATATAAAGGATCGAATCACTTAACGATATTCGATTGCAATAATAAAATACCGTTCGTTAGAAATATAACGAAAGTTTTATTTCATTTTGTCTCATCAAAAATTTGAAGATGTATACATGGTTTGTGGGTTATGTACCTTTATAGAGTTGACTCAGGAACAGCAGTAGTGTAGTAAAGTTAAGTAGTGTTTAAAGTGGAAAAAGTAGGAAGGTAGTAGTGAGTAATAGGTGAGTTGGTAAAGTAAAAATGGTAGTTTGTAAATTGGATTAAAGTAAGTTAGTATTTTTTTTATGGCTTTGCCCTTAACTATATTACCACCATTGTAATGTAATATATATAAAAAAAAAAACTGATTCAAAAATTTCGCCCGAACCCCCGGGAACCCCCGACGCGAAAATCCCGAACCCCTCCGAACGGAAATAGCGAAATCCCGGTACGAACGACCCCGAAATCCGAACCGACGAAATGGCAAACCGAACCGACCGAACCGACCGAAGAAATGTTCGATGAAAAAAAACGAGGCCCCGAAACGACTCCGATATTGCCGCCCGATATGATGATTATGAGTGATGACCCGAAAAAGGACCGGAAACCGCGGAAAATTGAATGAACGAAAAATCCGCGAACCGCCGAAATGAGACCGCCTTCTTTGGGATTCATGTTTTTTTTTTTTAAATCAACAACTTTTTTCCTACCAAACTAAACCCCACTTCTGTCAAAAAAAATCGGTGTTTTTCAAAGGCCGTTTTTGTAAAAAAAATGTACACATGAGGCTCAGGATAGGCTTTGCAATCGAAGGAAAAAGAACAAGAAGAAAGAAAGGGGAATAAAGAAAGAGGTATATACGGAGAAGGGAAAAAAAGAAGAAAAGTCATTGAACATGAGGCTCAGATAGGCTTGCAATCGAAGAAAGAGGATACGTCCACCATGGTTGCACGGTAATGAGTTGCCTCGCCAAGACGCGGATAATCTCAGTTCCACCGAAGCCGTTCGTACTCATCACAGCCTCTCACAACTGATATCACCACCATTCTAATTGCTTAAAAACTGATTGAAAGTGTAATATAAAAATGATACGCCAACATTCTCGTCTCATAAAAGCTAATTGAAAGCAGATTAAGCAGATTCCAACATTATAAGCAACCAAAGTTCCCGGAGGTGGGGATACACAAAGATTTGAAAAAGAGGATATATTCGCCATAGCTGCGAGCTTAGGAAGATCGCCCCACCACACTGCGAATAATCTCGTCTTTGATCGAACAACGCACAAAAGTTTAATTTCTATCATCACAACCACTGCTTGAAAGAGAAATAACCAGAAAGAGAAAGGTTAACCGCCATGGCTGCAAATCAAATAACTTGCCCCGCCAAGATGCGGCTAACCTTGACTCCACGCACTTTGCTTATAACCCGGAGATATGAATCCGTGGGTAAAGAGAAGGGCCAACCCGCCATGGCTGTAAATCCAATAATTTACCCTACCAAGATGCGGATAACCTCGGCTTTACACTCTTTGCCTATAACCACATAATTATTTTCTAACAACAACAATAATACCATAAACAAACTTTTCACCAAAAAGAACGACAGTTTCAGCAACCATCAAATCTATACACATTCATCATTTTTTTCTCTCTCGAAAATCAATCTAATCTTTATTACACATAAAAGTCACATAAATAAAACATAACAGGAAGCACAAAATCGTAACCCCAATTAAGGCAACTAAACAACACAAACTTCAATCAAACAACATGCAAACAGTAATTAAGGAGTTACTAATCGTAAAATTAAATAATACCCTCAAAGAACCAATCCCTAACAATCATAACAACCATCCATTCAAACAACGAAACCTTAAGAAGCGCGATGCTTTGTAGTGGACACGTATTCTGCTTTGATTAAAAAAATGGGTCGAACCCGAGTCAAAACGATGGGTTTCGGCGGGCGATGGGTTTTTCGGCGGGTACAGGCGGAAATTTATAATAGTGACACGTAAAATATTTAAAGAGAAATTTATAACGCCGTCTTCACCATCATCTCACTCCAATCACGATGACGCTCATCTCGTATGGTTTCATGCATATTAGATTTCGACCGGATTGAAATCGAAGATGTTGCGATCGAGTTAGGAAGTGAGAGTCACGTGCTAAAGAAAAGGGTTTGTTCTCGCCTAACGGTTTATACACTATGATAGCCCGCGATTCGATTATGAATGGTTAAACAGAACGGGTTGCTTATGATAAAGAATGCGTACACGTTGTGAATATATTGCGAATGCGTGTGAGAGGAAACATTGACCAGAGAATTGTTTACCTTTTCAATAAAACTTTAGAACATTAATTTTCATCATCATGTAAATAATAAACTTTACGTATAACTGATAGGTTATCTCACGTATAACGAGAACTATTTTTGGATGTTTTACGTTGTGAACTACCACACTAGACTAAGGTTTAGTCTACGCTAAGTAAGCACTTTAACTTTTTCATGATCATGATTCAATA